>OVBI01001405.1:0-35037 GCA_900406495.1 Sisymbrium altissimum | reverse complement strand
TCAGGTTTTAAATGGTTGAGATAATAGTTCAGGTTTAAAATGGTTTAAATAGAAAAGTTTGGGATTTTTTTGGCAGTTTTCCCTAATAAAATTTAAAATGACTTTTGATACTAAAAATTAATTTCCGAGACTACAAGTCTATAAATCAAATTCTAAAGTCCAAAATTCGAGTCTGGTTCACGTTTTTTCATTTCACTTTATTTTCCAATGAAAAATACTTTATAAATGTTACATTTCAAATTTTACAACTAACCTATTTTGGACATTTATTTCTCATTTATAAACACTCTAATTTTGACATGTGACTACAGTATTTAATAGTGCTTCACGAACGTCTGGTAATTACGATGAATATTTTCGGCCGAAAACATACCGGAAATGGTCTAAAACCATTTCATCAAAAACGAGTTCCAACATGTTCGTTTTCTAGTTACACTGTTAGCATTCGAACGAGAAGTTGACTATAATACCCTAACTTTTTTTACTAATGAGTAAAGGGCTTTTTCTATATCCGCTCACTCGGTTCATGGATTGGCTCACTCCTATCCGATGGTCGGTGAGGTAATGGAGAGGCTCAAAGTCATAATATACTATTCCTACAATCACCACATGATATTTCTTTGTGCTTTGGCCTCACTCACACAATACCGAGAATGACATCTCGATAGGTCATCCATCTTTGACTATTTCACCTCAAGTATGCTTAACCTTGAGTTTTCTCTGAATGTAAGACCAAAAAGATAGGTACATTTTGGTGACATAGGTAGCCAAATCAATTATTTTAATCTTTTCTATATACACTACCACATACCAGAAATCGGGATATTACATTGAAAATTTTCTTCAAAGATGATGTTGTTGTAGCCCATGAAGATAGCACACTAGGACATTGTAGAGCTCAAACTTTAGCTTTCAAAACAGTAGAAACCAAGCCAAGGGGAGAACTACCCCAATAGAGACATCGATCTAAGTGGTCTCAGAATAACCAGCCCGCAAAAGTTTGATAGGTTGAGGCGTTAAAAGTATAATTAAAATTACATGTAAATAAACCAAGGATGCGGAGACCACACAGGGGTGGAGCTGCCGAGCCACTTGAGGAAAAGGCTGAAAACAAAAAAAGTAGAAGGGTCCAACACCGTTAACCAATCTCGGACCTCCGAAAGTGCCATTTAAAAATCCGTAGACGGTGAGGGAACTCCTTGATTACAAATGGTATTATTACGAGATTTCCAAATATACCATAGGATCCCAAAAAATAGCAACTCCTATTCATGACTCATAGAGCCATCATGATGTAGAAAAGCCGATATGTTTTTTTTTAAGATCCTTAGAGGACAAGTTAAAATAAGAGAAAAGAAAAGCAGCATCATCCCAAGAAGTGAGAGACACCGGACATTAAAAGAAAAATTGATTAATAGATTTTTCTGCTAGACTACATCACTAACAAGTATGATCTATCATGATGCCTATAGAGCACATATGTGATGCAGAACTTTAGACAATATACACCACAGAAAATGATGAAGTTTTTGAAGAATATGCAATATCCAGATCATGGCTTTGAGCACAAGGTCTCCATATGGATGAAGAATTGCCATTTTTCTTATTTGCTGTTGAAATTTTTTTTGTAAAGAGACAAAAAAGTAAAAAAAAAAAGTAAGGCATAATTTGTGATCTATCCAAATGAAAAAAAAACATAAAGTAATATTTTAAATATTTTAAAGGATCCAGATATCTATATTTGAGAAATGAGATATCTCGATCTATATTTGTCCTTCTAAGTATCATGATTTTTTTGGAATAAATTTTGGATCTTCGATAATATTTTCATGAATTTGTATAATACTCTTTCTATTTCATATTAATTATCATTTTGGGAATTTTTTTTGTTTCGAATTAATTATTCTTTTCAGATTTCAATACAAAGTTTCTTAATTTTTTTTATTTTTTTTGTAATTATTTGTCTACTGTAATTTATTTTATTATTGGTTGAATTGTGTTTAGGCAGATAATTAACAATGTTTTTGTATTGAAAAGCTAACAAATTTAATAATTTTTTACTCTTTATATATAATTTTAAAAGGAAAAATAATATGAAACAGAGTAAATAATAATTAGGCTTAAAAAATCTAAATCGTACTGAGTTTTCTAAACTAAATGGAATCAATATTTTTTTGTTGATGATTCAAACTCAGTTATCGAATATGAAATATTAAAAGTCTATTTAATTTTGGTTAAATTTGGTTTTATATATCTGATATATTCTAAAATAAATTCTGTTTTTTGTTTTTTTTTTAATTTCTATTTTGGCATTTTAAGATTATTCAGTTTTTGATTTTTTTTTAGGTTGTTCAGTTCTTTAGTGTTTTAAATTTATATTAATTATTTTTTTATTATTTAATGATTTCTTCATATATAATATTATATTTTCACTTAGTTAATTTTGTAGTTTATATGTTGTTTTAAAAGTATTTAGTTTGACATTTTTCTGATATTCAGCTATATTCAGCCAGATTCTTCTCTTACCATTTACGTTTTTAGTTATTAAGCTAAAAATCATTAAAACATTTTGCGAAATTCTGCATTCAGCCAAATTCAGCCGTTACTATTTAGACCCTAAAATAAGAGAAAAGAAAGGCAGCATCATCCCAAGAAGTGTGAGACACCGGACATTAAAAGAAAAATTGATTAATAAATTTTTCTGCTAGGCCACATCACCGACAAATATGATATATTATGATGTCCTAGAGCAAATATGTGATGCAGAACTTTAGACAATATACACCACAGAAAATGATGAAGTTTTTGAAGAATATGCAATTTCTAGATCATGGCTTTGAGCACAAGGTCCTCATATGGATAAAGAATTGCCTTTTTTCTTCTTTGCTGTTGAAACTTTTTTGTAAAAAGAGAAAAAAAAGTAAAAAAGAAGTAAGGCATAATTTGTGATCTAACCAATTTTTGATGATTTATATTTCATGATATATATATATTTTTTATTACCGGTTTCACCTTTTATAAAAGATGGTTGACGGTTAAATAAGTAGGTGGGTGATGACATCGATTACTACTTGTAGTGTGGATAGTAAGAGACTTAGAGCTATCAAAATAGGTTGTCCATGTCCATTTTGATTCGTCCAATAATAAATATTTCAATATGGAAATATATTAACCACGTTCATTATGACAGTGTTCATTAACACATCAGCTCATAAACATTCATGTCTAAATAAACTGTATGTTAGTCTTTTTATTGCTTGCACAATCTATTGGTTATAATAATAATAAAAAAAATTATTGATCATCAATATAACATTTTTAACCACAATTCATATTATAAAGATATGGATAACTTTTAAGTTATGCATATTTTGATGACTTAAACATATTATTAAGGCACACATATTATAATATCTTAAGTTCACAAACTAATAAAATTAGACTGATTACAAAAGTTGAAATGAAGATAAATTTAAACAACAAAAGTATAAAATTTCCAAAATATAAAATTAACAAATTCAAATCTGAAACAAAAAAAATACCAAATTCAAAACACAATAATAATATACCCAAATCCAAAACACAGGAATATCAAATCGAAATCCAAAATAAAAGTCTCAAATACAAATTTTTTAAATTTCTTCTTCTCCTTCCTTATCTTCCTCAATGAACTCAAATTGATCACCTAAGCACAACCAAAGAGATCAAATGGTTTCAATCAAAGAGTCAAATGAAAAAAAGAAAAGAAAAAATATAAGTAAAGAAAACATATCAATCTCTTCAAAGTCATGTAATCAGTTCTTTAAATAGATCAATGCTTCCATATTTAAAAGAAAAAGAGAACTTCTATATATGTTTAACACTCGGCTTCCTTTGCTGAAGGAAGATTATAAAAGCAATGTTTGTAATAGGTATGCTGAGGACATCACAAGGTATAGTAGACAACTTTCCAAAATGATTTGCATTATCTCTCCAATATGCCAAAACGTCTAATCTCTTTAATACAATTATATCTAAAACCAGCTCATCCAAATACTTATTCAAGGCTGAATTTCCACTGTCACCAATGGTTTGGGGAAAAAAGTATAAAAGCCCTGAAACATGTATTAAAAATCATTCATATTCATGTTTCAATAAAAAAAAAATATATAAGAGACTTACATCATATTCATGAAGAATGTTCTACTCCAATGTGTTGATTATTTTTGGGTTCTTTTTATAAAACTCAAAAAAAAATTTCATCTTCTTACACACATGATCTAACTTTGATTTACTAGTGGATGCATCTAAAGTAGTGAAGTAATACTCTACAACAGTCAACTTCAACATAGGATCAAAAATTGCACCTATAGCAAGCTGTATGTCACTATATTCCTCCCTAATATTTGTCAAACTTTAGCTTTATATTTCCCACCATCTCACGAGTAACTTCATCATCAAATGCCTCATGAGTTCTCATCCAAATTTCAGTCTTCCAAACTTACATAAAATACAAGTTAAGATAAAATGAGCCAAACATTAAATTTGCCATTTGTGCAAATGGGGTCAAGAACTCACAAATGAACTTTCCTCTTGTCCACTTTAAATCGGACGGATAAGTCTGATAAGTTGTATCTACCTCTGCAAGATGGTGAAATGTTTCTTTATACATGATTGCTCTAAAAAACATGAGATGAGTAGAATTCCATCAGGTTGTCACATAAAAATGCAGTATTACCTTCGATTCCGATGGTTTCCACAAATGTTTGAAATAATTGTTCCCTAGACTCACTCATCTTCAAAAACTTTACAGTAATCCTGAGTTTCTCCAAAGCTTCGTCAGTCACGCTTAGCTCATGTTGCACAATTAGATTCAAAATGATCAATCACGTTTAGTTCATGTTGCACAACTAGATTCAAAATATGTGTCCATTACACACAATCTTTTCGAAGTTGTCTATTGACAGTTTCTTGCATGTTATCATTTTATGAAGCATTATTAGTCCTGGGAAGCGGGTCGGATCCGCCCCGCCCGACCCGCTGCGGGTTTGAGCTAAAAATTTATTCTTAAAATCAATCCGTTTGACCTGCAATATTTAAAAAGTAGAACCCGCACCGCCCCTCTTTAATCAAGCGAGTATGCGGGTAATCCGCCAAATCTTGAAAATAAAAACACCAACTAAACCCACCAACATAAATTTTAAATGGGAAAATTGCCAATAATACCTGGACTATTTCATTTTGGCCATAAAGTACACGAATTAATTCGCTGGCCAAATAATACCCCAACTTTCATTGACTTTTAGAAAAACCCTTAAACTTATTGTTGACTACGCCAAATTAATCCACCGTTATCTCACTTAACAGAATGCTTAGCAGGTGTTAATGAAATGTTAATTGAGTCGTCTAAAATGAAAACGATGTCGTTTACATTATTATCAATAAATAAAAATGTGGTTTCCGGGGTTCGAACTCGGGTGTATATACGTTTGTTAGAAGTTGGTCACCACTAAGACATTAGCATTTTACTGATATCTTTGTGCAACTAATTATACTTAAATCTGTCTTGAACCTCGTTTCATTAAAATTCCCAGTTTCAAACCCTAACTGTGAAAATTTCCTAAATCGATTTCGAAATCGAATTCTCTCTCTCTCTCTCGCCTTTGGGTCGACGACGAATTCGAAGTCATGGTGAAGACAAGAGGCGGATGGTCATCTTTTGGGAGTTGTAGTTATGGAGGTATGAGTTGCAGTTATGAGCAATCGAGTCTTGAGGATGGAGGCCACTGGTTTCCTTCGAAGTGTCACTGCGGATTAGACGTTGTCATCTTTACATCGACCACAAAGGAGAACCCAAGAAGACTTTACTTCCGTTGTCCAACCAAACAAAATGTAAGTAGATTTAGTTTTGTGTTGTTCGGTTCTGGTTGATATACAGACATATATATGTTTTATTTTATTAATGCAGGGCCATTTGTTTAAATGGGTCGAAACTGGTGTGTACGAAGAGGTTGTTGACGCTTTACCAAAATTCTCCATCATCAACACCGAGATCTCCAATGCCAAATCTGAAGTTGCAATGGAGATAGAAGAGTTAAAGGTTAGAACTGAAGGAAGATGGATTATGGAGCAAACGAGAACTGAAGAAATGGAAATTGATGATCATATTGTGTTTAGTCTGCTTTAGTTTTACTATAATTGCCATTGTTATCCTAATGATCGGTAAAACTAAGAAACAAAAGCTTGTTCTTGGTTACTAGTGCATTGTGTCTTTGATGTGTCTTGTGATTGTGTCTTTAATGTTTTGTTTTGTCTTTGACGTTTAAAATGCATTGTAACATGGTTAAGTTTCAGGCTTTTGTACAATGAATGAATGAAAACGAAACTTTAACTTGCTAAAAACATGAGAAACCTGAGATGTAACAAATAGAATAAGAAAGACAAACTTTCAATACTGATTGAAGAGATTAAATTCATACAACAACAAAAAGAAGAATGAAACAAAGAAAGTAATTTTTTTAACACCTGTAGCATCGATTTTAAAACATGACAATATCAACATCCGAACATGACAAAAGCATGACAAAAGCAACATCCAAACATGACAAAAGCAACATCCAAAAGCAACATCATAAGCTTAGAAAAACCAACGGCCCCATCCACTATTCTGAGTGGATCGATTTTGAGAAGGTTGTTCCCACTGAGAGCTTTGATACTGAGATCCGTGGTCCCATGGAGAGGCTTGTGAGGCTTGTGGTGCTTGTGGGGCTTGTGGAGGCTTGTGGAGGTGCTTTTTGTGGGGCTTTTGAGGATTGATCTTGTGAGCAATGTGTGGTTTGTGGGACGTCCCATGGAGAAGCTTCAGTAAATGAAAACTGTTGTTGAGAGCCTTGAGGTTCCTCAAATTGCAGTCCGTGTAAAATGAAAATATGAAGAAATCATTAAACAATTTTCAAGTGAGTGAATAAAAGATGAAAAGGATGATTGAAATTCATTTTTAAGTGCGTAAAATACCTGATTTTTCTTCGGTCTTCCTGCTGGTTTCTTAGGTGGCGCAGCAACAAAATCACTTTTTTACAAGTTGTCTTATTGTAGTCTTTCATTTTGCAGTTGGAACAAGTCATCACTCGATGAGTACAGTCTAGCTTGGTTACCTTCTTCCCCTTATTCCCTATTTCATTCTTCCCCTTCAACCTATCATGGTTTTTAGGCCTACCCGGATTCTTATTTCTAATAGGAGGTGGAAGAACACATAATCTACCAGTTATAGGCCACTCTAAGATCCCATTTATCGGTTTAATTCCATAACTATAAGTATCTTGCCATTTGGTAGTTAGATAACAAGGAGCAACAAAGTTAGACAGTTTTTTCGAGAAGGCAAAAATTACTTTAGCCGCATGGATACAAGGAATACCGTTCATCTGCTAACTTCTACACGCACATGTTTGTTGTTCTACATTAACAACATACCCGTGTCCCTTGTACTTGACCTCAATATCTGTCCCAATTGCCCAGTGAAGTTCACACTCCTTAGACTTCTTTTCCACTCTATCCAATTCACGGTGGTTTTTTTCGTAAACTCTGTCTTCAGCCTCTTAGCTATCTTAGCTCTTTCATAATTCCTTGTCATGCACTTTTGCCTAATGTCCTTTAAGAGATCTAGCGAAGGCTTCTTTCGAGCATTTCTTGTGGTTCTATTAAAAGACTCGCAAAGGTTATATAGATTATCGTTACAATAGGATCCTAACAGGAAGAAAGCTCGTGACCATGTTTCCGGATGAGTGAGCAGGAGAGAAGCATATGCATGAGCATTATACTTCTTTAGTTCGTCCATGTTGAACTTGAACATGCCTTCAGTATAACTCCGAGCAATGAACCAAAAAAGCTTTTGTAACTTCAAATCTTGTCCGCCTTTCCTCCAGTTCTCATAGATGTGTCTGCAGCATTGTCTATGCTCAGCCTCAGGAAGAACTGTTTTAATTGCTTTAACCAGTACCTGCATATTCATAAAACACATGCATTAGAATACTTGAATCATGAAATATTTTTTTAAAAAACTATTAACTTAGAAAATATTACCTTCTGTTTATCAGACAAAATGGTGAACTCTTTGCCATATCTTAAATCCAAATCCTTAGTTAGATGTTTGATGAATCAGTCCCAATTCGTTTCATTTTCTATCTCGACTACTGCCCAAGCAATAGGAACAATCTTATTATCTCCGTCTCTTCCCACTGCAGCTAGTAGTTGACCTTTTATATCCCGCTTCAAGAAGGCTCCATCCAATCCGAAAACAGGCCTACATGTCTGTTTCCATGAAAACTTATGTGATTTATAACACATGTACAAGCGGTAGAATCATTGTTTGCTCCCTATGATAGGCCCTGGAATCGTCTCGATGTCAAACGTGGATCCTGGATTTTGCTTCAATACCTCAGCCTGATAATCCCAAATTCTGTCAAAGTGTTCTTCGTGGCTTCTCTTCCTTTCATTCATCAGTTTGGTCTTTGCTTTACTACAAGAATTTTCACTGACGTTCATTTGAATTTCTCGCCTTATCTCTGCCGCCATCTCTTTTGTAGTGATATTTGAATTTAACCTAAACTGCTGACGAAATATCAACGCTCAAAGCATTGCAACTACTACAACACTTCTTAATATCCCGTAAACGCTAAGGAAAACGCGAGGGAGTAAGAAACCTTGAACTACTCCGCTCTCTGCAGCAAACATTCGAAATCCTATCTTGCTCAAAACTAAAATGGGCACTAGAACAGGTACTCAATGCATATTAAAAATAAAAAGTTTAATACAGACATCAAGAATAAAACCCAGCAAACAACAAAGCCCACAAAAGGGCATACAAACACACCCAAGGATATCAGTGGCTAACAAGGCCAGTACATAAACATCAGGAGAGAGACGTCTCAGTCGCGGTTATCTCCCGAGACGAAACGGGAAACAAACTCCTCAAATTCTGGATCACCCTCGTTTGATCTCGAAAGGTTGGAGACCCCAACTTCGCTTGCAGCCTTGAGCATCGAGTCCTCTCTAAAGATCGGAGTAAGCGTCTGCGCTTAGGGAGAGGCGACGAGGTAGCTCTTCAGCATATTCATCGTATTCTCGAAGTTCACATTCGTCTCAGAAAACCTCGACCTTCCGTTGAGCAGCTCGCCCTTATACTTTGCAACTTGGGTTTGTCCCCGGACTCGAACAAAGCGTAAAGCTCCAGGTTAGACGCCACCGTTTCCGATAGGATGAGCTCTTCTCTGGCCTCCTCGATGTGGCTCACCAAAGCCCTCGCACTGTCACCCTTGCGACGATACTTCTTCACGAGAGACGTCCGCACCAGCTCGAAAGCCTTCAGCATCTTTCTCTCAGACTCGTCTCTCATCCTGAGCAGCTCGGCCCTCACACGGTCAAGCTCCTCGGTATGAGCAGCTTTGGCTACACCAAACTCGTCCCTCAGACGGGACGCCTCCGCGGTTTCTCTTCCGCAATCTTTCTGGACTCCTCAACTTGCTGAGTCCAGTACAAGGTCTCCTTTTCGTAATTACTAGCCATATCAGTTACATTGGCTAGAAGCTGCAAAAGCAAAGCAAAAGGTTAGGTCGAGAAATAAGGAACAATGCCACAGCGTATTAATGAATAATCCTACCCTGAAACTCCTCCGGGCAACCTTCCCGAAGATGTTTTTCTTCCGGGGTTCGCTCGGAGGAACGACCTCAGCCCCAGGGCAACGAGTGATGAGAGGTTGCCTAGGAATGATGCTTTTGCTCGGTGATGGAGAGAAGATTGTGGATTGATGGGTCGCACTGAGGTTGCGGATTTGCCTTAGATATTCCCTGATTCAAACTCTCCTGGATATGACGCACCAAGATAGAGATTGAAGGTTGAGTGTTTGGCTAAAACCACCAAGCAATCAGAAGGTGTTCACAGATGAACAAAAGAGAAAATGCTCTCAAGAATAAAAACTTAGAAAATTATATTATGTATCTCTGGAAATAAGAATTGTTTACAATATAAAGGAAAACAAAACTAGACTTAATTGTTTGCAAAGAAAAACTGAAAAGAAATAAATATGAATAGTCAAAGATTCGTCAGTTACAAACGAGTTGGAAAGGAAACTCTTCAGTTTTTGTGTCCAGGTGCATTGCACCAAGTTTAGCTTGGCCCGCCAAGGTTCCAAATTATGTTTTTCCATCCTTACTCGGCCCAAATGTCTTCAGCTCGGGCCAAATAAAATGTCTTATGTTCGATCCATCCAATAAGCAATTTGGCCCGTGTCATAAAGTTTGGCTCGGAAGAAAAGTCAAATGGATCATGAAATTCTTCCTCTTCCATGTTTGGCCCGATGGTGCGGTAGTCTTCCCGGGCTAAACTCCAAGTGTCTCGATGTTCAACATGTTTGGCTCGGGCTAAACCGGTTCTGCTTGTGTCGCTGGACTCCTCTCGATAATCAGGACGGTGAATGTCATGTTTTGTACGAGATAAATGGTCATCTGATCGTGGCACCATGCGAAGCTCATCTTTGTCATGTGTCGGGTCCAGCAGGTACACGGCAGTGCGATTGGTACGTCCGGATGGCATAGTGTCTTGATGCATGGGCTGATTGGCTGGGGCAAACTCGATTCTGTCTCGAGCACTACTCTTCTTTGGTGTTTTAGCCCGGTCAATCCGTGAAGTGTCCCAGTTTTGCTCCACCGGTTCATGTTGCATCCTATCATCCGAGATATCCGCATCGGTGTTGCCGGAGCTGCTTCCCAGATTCCTTTCAACGAGGGCACTCCCATCTTTTACGAATTTGGGGACGTCAAACTCAAACTCAAACTCAAGCTTCAGCTCCTTTCTTCCTGGATGAAGCCCTATTAGGCTTCTCCTCGCTCGAGGCGATGCCCTTCCCTTTGTCCATAGAAGATGGGCGGTTCTTAGGAACGGAAGGGATCTCTCCCTCTTCAATCTCATATGGAAGAGACACTGCACCACTTACCTTTGCGAACGCCCTCACCTGCTCAAGAAATTGCCCGCCTTAGTTCTGGACCTACGTTTTCTCTTTGGGGGAGTGGTGGAGAAGTAGAACGAATCAAGTTCACTCTTCAAAAATCGTGCTGCGAAAACTCTCTTAAACGAGAAGTCGTCCCAGCGCAACTTTCCCGAAGCAGTCAATGCGATCCAAACTCGATAAAAGGTCAGTGATAACATTTTTCCGTACAAATCAATAAAACGCATTAGCCAACTAAGAGTTAGCTACCGATTTTCGACCAACGAGTAACAATTCCTCGCGTGAACCAAGGCTCAACCGAGAACTCGTTAACCTTGACAAAAAAAAAAAGAAGAAGCTCTTCTAAGGCTCATCTTTACGGATGTGCTCTTGAAAAATCCCCCGACCCAGTTTCGGCGCGATAAAATATGTTTTGGGCTCTTTGGACTCCATGTCATCAAGGTGTCCCAACAAATGTCATACCCCAATTCGGATGTAGCGCTCCAAACACAAAATGTTCAGGCCCAACAAGTTCCTCAACCCTCTCGGGGTTATCTGACCCATCGCCAGGTTATAAGCCGCAAGGAATTGCAGCCTCCATTTTATAGAAAAATGAAAACGGGACCAGTGAACAGCATGTGAGACATGAACAGTACATGAAAATTCTGTTCATCCTGACAAGAATACGAAACAGGGAACAGTCCCCTATAACGCTCCTGACAGCTCGGTATTACTCGTCTTTGCACGAAAGCTTTCGAAAAACGTAAACTCGAACAGTTCTCGGAAAAAATCGATACGAGCATCCAATTCAGCGTCAGGATGCACAGCCAGATCAGAAGGGGTATGTCCAGCTCGGCTTGAAACCAGCTCGGCATTCCCAACATCTCCTGATCCAGCCTCTCCACGAAGAGCAATGCCCAGCTTGGCATCATGCACAGCCAGCCAGCTCGGCATTCTTTGCCTCTTGGATTGGTTCTGTACGAAAAGCTTGAACAGAACAGTTTCTTGGAAAACTTCCTACAAAATTTTTTTGGCATGAATAGTTTCCGTAGAAAATCGTGCATGGCAGTCAGCTCAGCATTCCCTTGCCAATCAGCTCAGCATCATACAGCCAGTTCGGCTATATGCACACATGCAGCCAGTTGGACACTTTCTCAATCTAAGTTCTACGAAACTTACAAAAACTCATGCACGCTGCCCAGCTCGGTATCGCCTTGCTTCTGCAGCCAGCTCGGCATTATGCATATGCACAGCCAGCTCGGTATTTTGTGCCTCCTTGCTGGTCTCTTACGAATAACTTTCCAGAAACTTAACTCAGAAGATTTCTGGAAAGACTTATACGAACTTAATCTTCTTCCAGGAAAAACAGTTTCAACATTAACGTGTGTTGCACTCTTTTCTTCTACTATGTTTTCTCCCAACGGGTTTTCTTAGTAGATGGTTTTTAATGAGGCAACGTCATAAACGCATACCCATATTGATCCTCGTCACACATACCAAACACTCAAAGCTACATCAGCCCTCAGAGCACAAAACTCAGCCGAAATTTTCATAACTTTGCCGAGCAAAACATTGGGTCTACTTTCCACTCACCAACGGCTGAATCCCCCTTCTAGCATAGCAAAACTAACCTTCCATTGTACTCGGGCACCTTAGCAGCAACCCGTTTCCTGATCGCTCAAAAATCGTGGATTCATTTTTTGCGAAGGCCGGAGATCCGAACATCTTAGCTCATCAATCCCGCTTTACACTCCTTAGTTGCCTCGACATACATAGGACTGACGAGCTGGGGGGCTAACTGTTCGGGTCAAAATCCGCACTTCCGGAATTAACTATTAAAATGTTCGAATATTGGAATAACCTTCCATATTTGGATATTCTCAGAAAAAGATCGATATTCGGAAAATAACTTTGCTCGAATTGTTTTGTGGATAACTTCGCGAAAAGAATATGAAGCTGATTTTCGTTTAATATTCCCAAATAACCGATAAAGGTCACGATTCCTCGAGAAGAATGTTGTCAGCTCAGTATTTTGGGAGTGAGCTGACCAGCTCGACAGTTCTGGCTGACCAGCTCGGCATTATGTCCAGCCAGAAATGCCGAGTTGGCTGACATTCTCCCGAATGTCCAGCTGATCATCCTGTTTTCCGAGCGGTTTATCCAAAAAAATCGATAAAAGTCGCGATTCTTCGAGAAGAATGCTGTCAGCTCGGCATTTTGAGAGTGAGCTGACCAGCTCGGCATTCTGTCCAGAAAGAAATGCCGAGATGGCTGACATTCTCCCGAATGTCCAGCTGATCGTCCTGTTAAACGAGCAGTTTGTCCAAAAAACCGATAAAAGTTGCGATTCTTCGAGCAGAATGCTGTCACTTCGGCATTTTAGGAGTGAGCTGACCAGCTCGGCATTCTGTCCATCCAGAAATGCCGAGCTGGCTGACATTCTCCTGAATGTCCAGCTGATCGTCCTATTTCCCGAGCGGTTTATCCGAAAAACCGATAAAAATGGCGATTCTTCGAGTAGAATGCTGTCAACTCGGCATTTTAGAAGTGAGCTGACCAGCTCGGCATTTTAGAAGTGAGCTGACCAACTCAGCATTTTAAGAGTGAGCTGACCATCTCGGCATTCTGTCCAGAAAGAAATGCCGAGTTGGCTGACATTCTCCTGAATGTCCAGCTGATCGCCCTATTTTTCGAGCGGTTTTGTCCGAAAAACGATAAAAGTCACGATTATTCGAGAAGAATGCTGTCAGCTCGGCATTGAGGGTGGCCAGCTCTGCATTTTAGTCAGTAAGAAATGCTGAGCTGGTGGAAGGGGATGGCCAGCTCGGCATTTCCTGTCACCAAGGAATGCCGAGCTGGACGACATCTTGCACCCTGACCAATCTTGCTCCTTTCTTCGTCTTTGGGAGCTTTCCGCGAACTTATCGTTGTTTTCGTAAAAGTTTTAATAAACCAAGAAAACCGCTAAACAGAAAATGAAGGATGAAAGTTGGGCTGAGCTGGTGGAAAGACCGACCTAAAGCCTTAAGCGACCTACCAAAGATTCTCAAGGATTTAATGGAAATACGGTGGGAAAAAGGAAAAGGCGCAAGTCCCACATCGAAACTTTGGCTGCTTAGGACATAAAGTTGTCTAGTATAAATATAGATCGATTTTTACTCTTGTAACACAATCTTACACATCTTGAACACCTCATCACGCATCTAGTAATAAAATCAGCAATACTTCTCTTTTGATTTCTTTTTTCCTTTCTCGTTCTTGTCCTAGTTTCCTATTTCTCGATCTTTCTATTACTTTCGTTTTCTCTCTCAAGATTCTCGGATACTCGCATTAACAACTTTTCAAAAATACATTGAGGTGAATTTTGGTTCCCACACTGCTTCCATCTGAAAAACAACACAAAGCAATCAAGCTCACTAACGTTCAACAGATTTCATTAACATTCAAATAAATAGTTAAAGACTAATATGCTCAACTTTACTAATCCAACAGCATAGGAAAACATGATTTTCCAACATTTAAACCAATTTCACATAATTTAACACAGAAAAACCAAAATAGAATCCTTAATGAATACATCTCTAACAATATTTTAACCAAAATATATTTAAAAAAAAACTCATACTGAAAATGAGGTATTTTTAATTACCTCTTTAAAATGTTCTGAATGCCAAAATGTAAATGAGCTTGTCCCATGATTTCTCGTTATCAAGTTATAAACAAATGTCTCTCTGTGATACCATAATGTAAATGATCTTGTCATATGGTTTCTAGTCATTGATGCTAGTATGAAAATGTGCTTGTCTAATATTTCCTAGTCACCGAGCTATAAACAAAAAAATGGCTCGTCCTAGAAGCATGGTAATCTTAGTTACCTCTCTGAAACTAAGAAAGATATTTTGGTAGGACAATGCTTATATGAGCAATAGTAAAAAATGGTCATGTTTATAATAATATCGCATAATTTATACATGGGTCTTTGGCCATAGCCAAGAAAACATGGATAGTTTAAAGTATCAAATTAAGAGACCGTATATAAATTGTTCCTACCAGTGAGTCCTATGTCTTCTCACTAAACCCATGGACCGGTCTAGTCCTATTCGACGGTCGTTACTTTAATTTTTAGGAGGCTAAAAATCATAATATACTGACACTGCAATCACTACATGACTATTTCCTGTGTTTTTTCCTCACTCACACGGTCTCGCAAATGACTTCCCGAAAGGTCACCCATCATTTGACTATTCCAGCTCAAGCACGTTTAACTTTCAAGTTCTTTTTAGATGTACAACCAAAAACATAAGTGTACTTTGATGACATAAGTATCCAAATTAATTCTTTTAACTTCTCCATCTAAGTTTTATATAATAAAAATTGGGATGTTATACCATATTTGAAAATAATTTTTATTTATCTGTTTGTGATATGTACAACACATGCTATAAATGTGAGATAACCGATCATTGAGAAATGGAGAAAACAATAGAAAAAGTGGTCTCTGTGAATCCAAAACAGTTGGAGGCTGGAGCGATACCGTAGTGGAAAAACCAAGTTCGAAGGCTATTTTGCTAGCTAGATATGACAAATATGATACTTTTTCTTTTTAACAACTTGAACTTGTCTGATTCCCTGGTTTCCTCAACAAGATCCTCCTAGAGAAGAAAATTAAAGATGATTCCCCTATTTCTCCAAAAGTTAATGAATTTATTTTCTTATTACATAATTAATCTTTAGAGATACTTTCTGAAAAGGAGTTGGTTAGATACTTAGATATATTGTCTTTGTTGCAATGCAATGGACAATGTTGTGATAGCATTGAACTTTGCAATTATATACTAGTTATCAACTGTAAAATAACCCACAATCACTAGATACTAAGATCTGAAGAAAAATTCTGATATTACAAACTCTTCAAAAAAAAATTAGTAAGAAACAGAAACTGAACAGAGAGAAAAGATCAAAGAGAAGGTTATCATACTCTCTTTCTAAGTAAAAGGAATCTCTGAAACTGCTCTGATATTTGGACAGCGGTGTCCATAACTGTGACTCCATGTCTTAACGTCGTTAAAAACTTTGGTTCTTGTAGTCTTCGTTCCCTGATGGTGACAAGTGCAGACAAAGAGATCTTTCATAGTAAGACAGTTATATCTATAGTATTAAGAAAGTTCTACCTAATCTGGACCTGGTGCATCTTTGATGCGAATCAAAGATACTAAAAGGGCAAATCTACTATACAAATGTGGAAGATGTAACCAAGTGGTGTTAGTCCAGTGGTAAAGGAACCACTAGCCTTTCACTACTCGGGTTCGATCCGCTTGGCCACGGGGCTTTTACATGACATTCCCCGGGTCCTCCAAACCACCATAGTATTGAGCATCTCTTCGGGGTTAGGAGGGCCACACCAACCCATTCTCGACAAGGGAAAACCTAGTAAGATAGTCGGTTGATCACTATGGTGGGTTGGATACTGGAAATAAAAAAAAATGTGGAAGACGTCAGTTACTTAAGTTACCTACTGACTTATAAAAAAAAAAGTTATAGATGCATAATTTGCTACATAAAGTGTTACTCTCCGATATTACCCATAATAAAATGTTATCAGTGTGGAAAGTGAAAGATGCCGCGCGGTACGCGATGAGTTGACTAAAATATAAAACTGAAAGAAGTCTTAGAATGTTTCGGATTTTGATTGAAAACACGTTCGTGTGAAACGCATGGTTTCTAAAATAAAGAAATGATGTCCTTTGTAGGAGAACATTTCTAAGACATTCCTTTAATAATGGTCTGGCCTTCTCCAATAGAAGTTGTTCCATCTCTTCCCTGAACTCCCAAAATCTTTAGCAATTTCTCTCGACCAAAATCTACTTTCTTTTAGTTTTGCATGTTGCTGTTTTGGTCGTCGTTGTTAGGTGTTTCATTTCGATTAAAACTGAAGGAAAACATGAGATGTTGTTGGATTACAATCCTGTCTCTGTTGGTAATTTCTCAGCTGGCTTCGGCGAAAGTTTTGTTAGTCGGGAAAAATACATTTCTATCCTTCGATGATGCCGAAGCAACTTTCAGTAAGTTTTTTCAGTTATGTCTATTGTCTACTTATTGTCTCATTGGTTCGGTTTGGCTCATATCTTTTTGTTGTTGTTGTTGTTTTGATCACTAGAATAAAAAGCCTTCAGATTAATTTAAAATGTTGAATTTGATATGACTAGATTTACTATTTACAGGGCTTATTGCCAAATATGAGTGTTCCCTATATATATATGGATTGCTTTAGAATTATGTCTACAGTCACAATTCAAAACCTTAAATCTCTATCGTTTGAATGACATAAAGAATAATGCTACGGTTTATGAGATGTTTTCAGCTCCGACTGTTGAAAGTCCTGGGGAATGCGGGATGTTGTACGCTGCAGTGCCTCTTGATGCGTGCTCGGATTTAACCAACAAGGCCGAAAATGTATCAAACTTAAGGTCCCCTTATGTATTGATCATCCGTGGTGGTTGTAGTTTTGAAGAAAAAGTTAAAAACGCGGAGAAAGCGGGATATAAAGCTGCTATTGTGTATAACGATGGATATGATGAGCTCTTAGTACATAGTAAGCCCATATCTATCTTCCGTTTGTCCACTTCAGTGTTTAATATGACGTTCTTATATAGTGGCAGGAACTTCATCTGGTGTACATATACACGGTGTGTTTGTTACAAGAACAGCCGGGGAAGTACTGAAAGGTTATGAGGGTCGAACCGAGTTGGAGCTTTGGCTCATTCCGGGATTCAGGATTTCATCGTGGTCAATCATGGCTATCATTGTCATATCTTTAATCGCCATGTTTGTTGTTCTTGTCACTTGTTTCTTTGTCCATAGGCATCGAATGAGACTCCAGCGATTGCTGTCTTTATCTCATATGCCTAAAGATTTGATACTACAGATACCGACTGAAGTATTTTCAGGTGTTGAAGTTGATTCGGCGTCAGTAACTTGTGTTATATGCATTGATGATTATTGCCCTGGTGACCAACTTAGGATCCTACCTTGCCAACACAGTAAGTTCATTTTGTTGTAACAAAGAGATAGTTTGATTGATTCTGCTTCTGCATAAGCTTCTTAAAGTGGTTTTGTTTGTTGTCTGTTTTTTCTTGTTTTGGGGGTAGAATTTCATGCTGTGTGTATTGATTCTTGGCTCGGGCATTGGAGAACCTTTTGTCCGGTTTGTAAAGGCGATGCAAGAACATGGAACATCGTTCCACCAGCATCAGAAAGTACACCTCTGCTTTCTCCTAGCCTTAACTCTACAACTTCATTGCAATCATTTATTAGACAAGTACCTTTCTCTCGTTCCACTGCGCCGCAACCACATACGGTTACTATGTGCGAAGATCTTGTGAACGAGCCCGGTCATACATCAGCAATCTTGGTAGGGTCAAGTCAGCGCTGAGCATTTGCTTCACCATTCCACTTCCAGGCTGCTAAACCAAGCCATACTAAACCAAACCATAGAAGTTAAAAAAAACCAGAGCTGTGGCGCTCTTAGTATACTAAATTGAGTCTCACCATGCGTACATACAAACAAAAAAGAGTGTTCCAGTTTCAGCTTAATTGTTTTGGAGAATTATATGTAACGTGAGATGCTTCTTGTAAATCAGCTAACCATGAGTTAACTTTGTTACTTGTATAGTTGTTTAATATAGTGCTTGGTCTTTCTTTATACGCAATCAGTATCAGGCACCAAAAACTAATGCATGTGGGTCATATAATATGGCAATTAGAGAGCCCAAAAGAACAAAAGATGTTTTAATGTAAAACTACGTGAGAATCCGCGCAGAAAAATTTAGTTATATTAATTTATTATTATTATTATTATTATTATTATTATTATTATTATTATTATTATTATTATTATTATTATTATTATTATTATTATTTTCTTAAAAATATATAATTGTAATAATTCATATAAGAACATGCGATAATTCGTGAGTTTTGGTTAAATTTGTATTACAAAACTATTGTTTTAATTAAATTATCATTCATATTTATATTTCTATATTTTTCTAATTTTTATTTAGGTTTTTTTTTCTTCTTATCATTCATCTCTTTCTCTTTTTAATAATATTTTTATACTAATCTTAACATTATACAAGTTTTTAAAATATATATATTGATTTACAATCTTGAGTTTGTTTTTTATAGGTATATTTCATAACTTCTTTTTTCAATATTTTAAAATTTATGGATTCATTTGATTATGTTATATTTCTTTACTATTTTTTTAATATCCTTCATTTTAATTTTGATAATTAATTAAATATTCAATTATTTACTGATTATATTATGTGTTTCATAGTTTTATAATTCTAATTTTCTTATATATTTGATTATTTGTTGATTACGTCTTGTATTTTATATTTTTATTGAGTTTTCCCTATTAATTATATTAAACTATTAAAAATATGAAAATATCCATTTAAATTATGTATGTAGATAATATGTTATATATTCTTGATATCTTTTATTAAGTTTAGATTTATTTTCTTTCTATTTCTTTTATCTTTATTTTTTTATGATTTTAAATAGTTAAATATAAATTAAATAGATAATTAATAGATATTAATATGTGTTGAATAGAGATGTTGCCACTCGTCATTAAGATGGAGAAAGCCCATTCTCTTTTATATGTAAGGACTAGAGGGTTTCCGCGCTTCGCACGGACTATTATTTACTTTTTTTTCTTAATTTATTAATTTATATGCTATTTTTATTTTGTGTTTTAATATTATTGTTGTCTAATTATTTTTATAGAGTTTGACATAATTAATTTTCCAATCCAATCTTTATTTTATTGTTATGCACCTGTTCCTTATTTTTCTTCTTTGGTATTTTTCGTATTTTCATAAAAGGCTATTTTATAAGTTGACATATTAATATAATTTATTTTTATTTAATTATTAGTTTTTGTTTTTCGTTTCTACACTTTTATAAAATATTGTTAATTATTTATTTTTTATAATTTCTACATTTGTGATCCATTGAAAAAGTTGCTTAAAGTCATATTTGTAACCATAAACAATTATTATTATCATTGTTAACTTTTCCATATATATTTTAAAATGAAAAATTTTGCGCCCATCTTGTTCTGTCCCGGCCTATCATGTTCATGTTCAAAAATTTTGTGAATTTCGTTCTTGTCTCATTTCCAGTTAAATCCCGTTATGATTTTTCATTTATTATCTCTACTTTTTGATGTTCTTATTTGATGATGTTTGTGTGTTTTATGTACTGTATTTTTTATTCATTTTTCACTTTCTTCTTTTTTTCTTTTTTCCTTGTTTCCATATTTTTTCAACTCGCCTTGTGTTAATCTAATTAAGCTTTTATCAAATATTGTTAATGTTTATTTTTTCATAATTTTAACATATGTGATATATTGGAAAAAATTACTTAAATTCATATTTACAACCGTAAAGAATTATTGCTTTTATTGTTAAGCAATTCAGATAAGTTTTAAAATGAAATTCTTGTTCACATCATGTTAAGTTCCGATCTATCCCGTTTATACTCAAAAATTTAGGAAATTTTTGTTCTTACCCTATTCTCATTAAATCACGTCATGATTTCTCTTTTTTCTACTTATTGATGCTTTTGTAAGTCATATCTGGTATTTTATATATTTTTATTTTTCTGTAATTTTTCTTTTCATTTTTGTGTTACTTTTTTGTTAATTTTTTGTATTTTGAAAATAAATTCACATTGTGATTATTTTTATTTTTTTTATTTTTTAAATTTTTTTCGATTTACNCTCATTTGTCTTTTCTACTTTTTTATGCTATTATTTTATGTCATTTTATGTGTTTTTACTTTTATATTATTTTTATTTTCATTTCCGTGTTTTTTATTTTTTTGTTAATTTTCCTATTTTTAATTTAAATTCACATTGTCATTTTTTATATTTTTGTTTATTTATTTATTTTGTGTTTGATGAGTTTATATAAATATCTATATATATAGAGTTATATGAAAAATATAGAGGTATTAAGATGGATGGGTAATATGATGTATGAATCTTAAAATGGGTATGTGGATATTAAAATGGATGGGTTAAGCTGATGTGTAATGTTTTTGGATATCATTTGTTGAGGTGGCTTAAGAAGAAGGGAGGAAATATTATTTTATATATATAGATATTTATTTATTTTGTGTTTGATGAGTTTATGTAAATACCTATATATATAGAGTTATATGAAAAAATATAGAGGTATTAAAATGGAAGGGTAATATGATGTATGGATCTTAAAATGAGTGGATGAATATTAAAATAGATGGGTTAAGCTGATGTGTCATGTTTTTTGATATCATTTGTTGAGGTGGCTTAAAGAGAAGGGAGGAAATATAATTTTATATATATAGATAGATGTTAGGGTAGGTTATTAGGTCTGTGAGCTAAGTTCTATTTTATAAACATGATAATACCATAACACTATGGCGTATCGCAGTACACTTTAGGAAAAGTTCTATAATTAAAAATTTAGAATTACAAATGTGACTGAAAACATTTTATATCAACAATCTTTAGCTTAATTTTTTGAGATCTCTTATTAGTGGTTGCTTTAATAAACTTTTATTTAGTGTCGAAAGTGAAATGCCCGTTTGCCATATGCGTGGACTTGACCAAGTAAAGAGTAATTATTTAACTAACAAAATCTAAAATGTTTTGGATTTTGATTCATTTAAAATACATGTTTGTGAAACGCAAGGTAATTATTATACTACTAAATAACTAAAGAAATGCTTTTCTTATGCAAGAACATTTCCAGACTATACTTTAGTCCTGGTCTGGTGTTTCTTTAATGGAGGTCAATGTATTTCCTTCCGGTAAATCTCTAGATCTTTATCAATTTCTCTCGACCAAATCTGATTTTGGTCCGTAATTTATTCGTTCTTAGGTGTTTTGATTAGAACTGAGGGAAAGCATGAAGCGTAGTTGGATAACAATCTTGTCTCTGTTAATAATTTATCAGCTGGCTTCTGCCAAAGTTTTGTTGATCGGGAAAAACACATTTCTCTCTTTCGATTATGTTGAAGCAACTTTCAGTAAGTTTTCTCAGTTATATATACATACTTCTTATCCCTTAAATCGAACACTTCTTTTTTCTTCTTTCTTGTAAAGACATTGATTCGATGTGACAAACATTTTTTTTGTTCTTGTTTGGATCCCTGGAAAAATACAAGTTCATTTAATATTTAAATGGCAGAATTTAGAGTTACGTTTTGAGTACTTACTACTAGGCCGCTCTATTTTAGGAGCTAATAAAGCGAACTATTATCTACTTTCTCACAAGAAATGTATGCACTGCTTACCAAAACGTGTAAATGGTTAGCAAACATTTCGTTCTCTCCGTTGTTTATATCTCTATGCTAGCTTCGGATGATATAAAGAGTATAATGCTAATGTGTTGAGATGTTTTTTCAGCCCCGTTGGTTGGAAGTTCAGGGGAATGCGGATTGTTGTATGCTGCACAGCCTCTTGATGCATGCTCGGATTTGACCAACAAGGCGGAAAATGGATCAAAGTTTAGGCCATCTTACGTATTGATCATCCGTGGCGGCTGTAATTTTGAGGAAAAAGTTAGAAATGCGCAGAAAGCTGGTTACAAAGCTGCGGTTATCTATAACGATGGATATGATGAGCCTTTACTACCTAGTAAGTTCATATGTTCTATATGTTAATGTTAATATAAAAGCTGGTTTTATAATCTTGGAAATACCAAAATGTGTAGTGGCGGGAAATTCATCTGGTGTACATATACATGGAGTGCTAGTTACAAGAGCATCAGGGGAAGTACTTAAAGGGTATGCGGGTCAGAACGAGATGGAGCTTTGGCTCATCTCTGCATTTGGGACTTCATCGTGGTCAATCATGGCTATCACTGTCACATCATTACTTGCCATGTTTAGTGTTCTTGCCAGTTTTTTCTTTATCCGTAGGCGTCAAATTCGACGTAGACGTGTGCGGTTTTTATCTCAAGGTGGCCGAGGATATTCTTGTATGTCTAGACACTTATTGCAATGCATGCCGACGGAAGTATTTGCCGGTGTTCTTGAAGAAGGTTCGACTTCAGTTACGTGTGCTATATGCATAGATGATTACTGCACTGGTGATAAACTCAGGATCCTACCTTGCCAACACAGTAAGTACATTTTGTTCTCTCCAAAAGAGAGTTCATTACTCAATTGATTACTCTTTTCATAAGTTTCTTAAAGCGGTCTTGTTGTTTTTTCTTTTCGACTTGGGGCAGAGTTCCATGCTGCGTGTATCGATTCATGGCTGATCCATTGCAGATACTTTTGTCCGGTTTGTAAACGCGATGCAAGAACAGGGAACGACAATCCACCGGCTTCTATACGGACACCTCTTCTTTGTCCTAGCCCCAACTCTACAACTTCATTTTATGATCTACCAATAGATCCCAGACAAGAGCGCCTCTCAAGATCCACTGCATCGCAAGCACACAGTTCCTACGTACAGTGGCTCATCGCCTATACCTGTACGTAGCTCATTAGATCTCAGGAACGTCTTCCCCCCCAAAGATATGCGTACACGCCAAGCGATGGAAGCTGAGTTGCAGCCGAGTTATACAGAAGTAAAATGAGTGTTTCAGTTTTGGTCTTGTCCTTTACTTGTGTTGTTCTGGAGAATACGCAATGTGTTTCAGTTTGGAAAGTGAGCATCTCTAGTGCATTTTGTCAATCAACTATGCATCCAGTTAATAATTTTGTTACTTGTATATATACTTCATGATTTTTATACGCAATCAGCAGTTGGTAGTACCAAGAACTAATGCATATGGCACAAGTTAGAGAGCCAAAAGAATTCATAAGAAAAATGAAATAGCAAATGCTCATGAAATAATAAAGACGAAGATAGATAAGTGTGAACTATTTAAGTTAGCATCTGGCTGAAGAGCCTAAATAAAAGAAACAAACAAAAAAAAACATACCACATTGAAGTATACCAAAACTAGTCCTCTTTGTCTCTGGGTTTATGCTCACTGGTTTCACCTTCAGGGACACTAGTTGTCTGATCACCGGATGCAGCAGTCCTGACCCGAGCAGGCGGCTCCTCCACTTGGCCGAGGCTCCGTAGCATCATAATTACAGCAACCAAGAACACAATGAAGTACACTGACCTAATTCCAATCAATGAGTTAATAAATCCCATCAAAGATGGTCCTTTGAATCTCTTCTTCTCCGTTCTTCCTTCTCTGTATCCCTCCATAAACCGGGAGACTTGAGTCAAATGATCTTCCTCATGGCTAATCGTCTCTATGCCGTTCACCTGCATATTCTATGTCAATACAGAGATGTTTATGAGATAAATCTACCACTAAAGCCATTTTTATACCTGTTCATACTCTTCATCTCCGTCCCACACAACAATCTTAGGCAGCTTTGCCTTCTTGTCTGCATGAAACGAGTCTGCAAACTCTTCAAACTGCTCCACACCGACGTAGCCAAAAACAAGGTCGCGGTTCGCATGAGCAGCTGCTCTCAGTGCTTTGATCAGTTTCCCCATGCTTTCATGAGTTTCATCTTCCACAATTGTCAATACCATCTTTCTATCATCGTCTTTCAACAGCTTCAGGGTATCATGGTTAATTGGCAGAATCAAAGGAAGGAAATTTTGTTTCACAAATTCCTCCACAAAACCATCTGCAATCGGAAAGTACACAGCAAAGCTTATCAATCTATTTACTCTATAACGTTCTCAGCACTATTGAACACATACACATATCGATCTCATTTGGTATCACCAAAAGAGATAAACACTAACCTTCAAATGGACCATAGAACACGCTACGCTCATCGTACGATGGATGCTTGGCAACTAATGCCGGAGCCTTATCGAAATCATGAGAAACCATAACATCCTCTGAGGCATCCTTTGCAACAGCAAACCATGCTTTTTTCTTATACTTCCTACCTAATTCCGATATCAACGACTCGTTTAACCCAAAACCAATAAACACAGGGAAGAAACTCCCAGCATCTTCAACAAACTCTTTGACATCTGAGTCAGACTCAAGAACAGCAACGTCCGGAGCAACAAACTTCTTCAAGTAACGGACAAGCAAATCTGCTTTCCTCGGTCCATAGTACTCCATTGGAACTCCATGGTTATAGAGCATGAGTGTTGGAAATCCACTATAGATAACAAAAAGCAGATCAACCATATAAAAACTAAAACTTTCGAGTAACACGTAGCTAAGCTTAAGGTAAAACATCTAAAAACTAAGACTTCGATTTAAAAAAACTTAGCCAAGCCTAAGGTAAAACATTGAAAAGAAACCTAAAGCTTGAAACTTTTCAGACAGCACAGCTAGAGAACAAAGTTAATTCATGCCTTAAAAGAGAAAACGAAAAGCAGGTCAACCAAAGAACACATACTTATGAGTAACACGTAGCTAAGCTTTAAGGTAAAACATCGAAAAGGAAAAACTTTTTCAGACAACAAAGCTAGAGAAAAGAACACATACCCGATCTCAAGCTTCCGTGCGAGACGAGAATACTTGTCAGCATTCAGCTTAGCAATAATAATAGGCTGCTTTAGTTTAGCAAGAATAGGAGCAGCTGCATCTAACTGCATCAAGAACAAAAGTTGAAGCATCAATAAAACCGATCAAGATTGAACCAAAAAAGCTACACACTTTCAATCCATAAGACACTAAGAAGAACATAGATAACGAAACAAACTCCTCCAATGAAACCCAAATCATAAAGCTACACACTTTCGATCCATAAGACACTAAGAAACATAAGACAAACTCTTCCAATGAAACCCAAATCATAAAGCTACACACTTTCGATCCATAACACACTACATTCGACTAAGCTAATAGCAACTAAACAAACCCACAAAGCAAACATAAAGAAGAGACCTCAGGGTTAAGACGCTTGCAGTGACCACACCAAGGAGCGTAGAAGTCGACAAAGATGCAATCGAAAGTGGAAATTGCGGTGTCGAAGTTGGAATCTGTGAGTTCTATCACTGTTCCGTCGACGGTGAACTGATGATCATCTGATGAAGAGGAAGAAGAAGAAGAAGAGAGGGAGATTGATAACGCAAGAAACGAGATCCAACATAGCATCAAACCTAACGAACGCATCTTGATGGAGGAAGACGATCTACAATTCAGTGTAAAAATATAAAGACTCAGACAGAAGTCTACGAATCTCAAAATCTTGTTTCTGTTATTTTCTTTGAAATTTATAAAAAGATCCCTTAAGTAAATACAAATCATTATTTTGATCCCCAAAGTGAGGTTTTTTATGCTGAACCCCCCCTATCAGGAAAGATTAAGGAAAATATAAAAATATTTTCACTATTTGAACCCAAAAAAAGAAAAAAAAAACATTTTGAGTAACAAAAAAGTCCCAATCTCCGGGGTTGAAATGTTCTTTTATAAAAATTGTATTTGTGGATAATAACAATTTTAACATTTATTAGTTATAGAAAGATAAATTTATACTACTAAAACAGAAGTACATTTTAAAATTCTTCATACTATGGGACACTTTAAGTCCATAAACTAATAAATTAAACACTTATTAATTGAAGCATATTTTGGATTTTTGAAAAGTTGATACAACCCTTTGATGAAACTAAACTAATTATTTATTCTTTATTTTCTATCATTTCTTCATTTCTCATCCAGTTTCTTTTTCCTCATTTTCATCTATTTACAAACTAAACCCTAAATTGTTGGCGGCTACCTTTCTACAACAACGTCAAAATTTCGACAGTACAAGTTTCGGCAATTTAAATCACAACATTGCAAAACAACGCCGTGAAGAGGTCTAATTTACTATTTCATAATTTCTAAGTATTTTCGTTTATAATCTAAAGAGACAGCATTCTTTAGATATTAATTCATAGTTAATAACTTTTTTTAGATTTAGATTTTAGAAGTGAAGCTTTTGGACCGGCGGCTGACTTCAAAAAAGGACCCGAGTGGTAGGGTTTATCTATGGACAACACCAGAGAGAAATCTTATCAGCATCCAATTTTAAGACAACACAGACATCGACAGGAAGCAGAAGAGGAAGGGTCTGACCATACAGAGACTGACCACGCAGGAGCTGACCACGCAGGGGTGACCACCCGATATCATCTACATGGTTAATGTTTGGATTGGATAGCATGGACAACTTAATGTTTATGTAATGGGAGTGTAAAACAATAAATTGATCACCACTGTCTATATTTTAAACAAAGGACATCGAGTAATATGTTATAACTCTAGTAATTTTTTATGAAACTCTCAAAAATGTGTACAAGGTTGTATTATATTTTCTGTTTTTTTCATATATATTTTTAAAAAGAAAATATCCTCATAAATATCAATGTATCAATAACATGATGTACACTTTTTTTAAAAAAAAATGTTCATACATCTTCAATTGATTATTTTGGTAATTCTCAGAATTTGGACATTATAAGATTGTGTACGGATATACAAACCTAATCACCATACAGTGTCCACCATTTACTGTCCATTATCCACTGTCTACCATTCATTATCCATATTTATGTCCATGTTTTTTTCTAACTTGTTTGTATGTAATGCAAACCTATATCATCCACAAAGCGTTGTCCATTCAGTCACTCCACCTTATTTCTTTTCAATTCAGACTCTTATCATTCACAGAGCCTTGTATATCATTTCACATCTAACATGTAATTTCACTTCAGTAAATTCATCTAAATCTTAGTTGAACAGCTTTAAGTATTTGACAATTTTTTTTGTTTGCATACACTGTCACCACATATATTTTTCATCCTCATCATCTACAACCAAATCAGGAATATTAGCAGACTCATATGTCATATCATCAAAACAATATGTCGATGTCAAATTCCTCGTCGTCCACCTGGTTAAGAGTTTGTGGACATTTAATTTTCTGATATTTGGTGTTCATCCCTACCTATCCACTTGTACCAATCCATGCGGATCCACGTAACTCTAACTTAACTCCAACACTTTTACCGCAGCTATCACCAGAAATCACCATATTCAATCATCGTGCAGCTAGTATACAGCCTTTCTTTTCTCCATAAAACTCCATTGAAATCCTCTTCTTTAAATCCTGGACATCTGTTGCACATTCAGTTATCCACATTCCATTGTCCATATTTCATTGTATGCATTCGTTTATCCATGTAAGTAGTGATTGTACCAAACACATATATCTGCTAATGTGCCCCAAAATCAAAAGTTTAGAAGAAATGTACAGCTTCATATTTATACAATGAATTAGGAAAACTTAACAAAGACATAATAATGCTACATGATTATCCTTTTAATGACAACTTACACATGCAAAATATTAGAATATACTATCCACAATATCTATTCCACTAAATTCATCTTTGAAGATCACCATTTGATATATCCACAATAACTTATCCACGAAATGATATCCATATCTGATATGACTTTCAATCCATAATTAGAAAAAAAAAACTGATGAGTGTGTGTTCAGTTCTTTTGTGGAAAACATTTTTGTAATCCATTTTATCTCAAAAATATTTTTTCATCCAATTCGAGGTTCTGAGGTCTTAGAAAGGTATAAATCGATGGCGGAAGAGAACCGAAGAGATTGTTTTTTGTAGAGGAAGAGACTGTGAAGCGTCATCGCGTTAAAGAGCTGAGTAAGGATTGAGCCAGAAAGCTTGTTATCGTGGAGATTAAAATGGCGAAAGTAAATTGACGAGCCGAGCTCAGATGGTATGTAACCGTGGAGATGATTTTCGGTGAGGGAGCTTCTAACAACGCGTGAGCCGGTGGAGTCTGAGATGTTCATACAGAAGATTCCTATCCAACGGCAAGGATTGAGTCGTTATCTTTATAATCGGAGAAAGCGGTGGAAGATTTATCGACAGCGGGTTTGAAAGAGATCGAGTAAGGTAAGACTATCGAGGGAGAGAGAAAGAGATTGATGAAGAGGTGGAGGAGAAGGAAGATCATTTTTGAGATTTTAGATTTTTTTGTTTTAATGTATGAGAAATTTTAATTAAAACAAAAAGAGAGTAAAAGAAGAAAGAGTGTCGTAATTAAGTTGATAGTTTGGAGAAATTGACGGATAAGTTGGTCATGGAAATATATTTTCTTATTTATATTAGATATATTTAAAGAACTTCACACTATAGAGCACTTTTGAGCCCAAAAGTTACAATTAGAACACTTTTTGATTGAGGAGCACTTTTAACTTGGTTAAAGTCGATGAAGCCCTCTACTCAAACCAAACTAAATCTCAATTTCGAAACTTTTCATCTCTCACATTTTCTCTATCATTTTCTTTTCTTATTTCTTTAATTTTATTTTCTCTTTCCTATAATTTTGTTACTCATTTTTATTTTAGTATAATAAATTATAATTCTTTTTTCTTTATTTTAATATATATTTTCATATATCTATATATATATATATAAATTTATTAACACTATTATTATCTTTAAAAAAAATTATTATTATCTCAAATTGACCATTTAAATCTATCCATCACTTATTGAATAATTGTTCAATACTAATTAGACACATGATTTAACTTTTTTTATGCAATTTGTTACCAATCTATATTAATTATATCTTTTTTCTATTTGGAGTGATACATCTAAAACATATATATATATATATATATGTTTTTAAAATTTACAACATATGTATGTTTTCAAACCTTATTTCAATTGATATTATAGATAAATTTATTAATGGCTATCCATATGTATGTGATTTCATGAATAAAATATATTAACTATCCATATGAACATGATATGGTAAACAATCTTATTAGTATTTATCTATATGTACATGATTTTATAGATAAACCTATTAAACTCCAATATCCATATTTGTTTGAAAACTCTAATGTCTATATTTTTTTTGAAAACTCCATTGTCCATATTTATTTGAAAACTTTATTGTCCATATTTGGTTAGTATCATAATTTAATCATTATGTAAAATTTAGAAGACTCTGTCCACAAGTGACCGTCCACAAAATTTCATCCACAAAAACTTACCATTTATAAATTACTAAAAAATCAAAAAAAAAAGAGAGAGATATATATATATATATATATATATATATATATATATATATGGATAGCTTATCCCCAAAATGACATCCACGACTGGTATGACTTTCAGTAACAAATGAGGCATTTTTGGTTAATGCCATAATCAATCCATCCTGTAAAATCTAGAAGTGTCTGTCCACAAGTGACCGTCCATAATAACTCATCCACAATAACCTATCATGTATAAATTATCAAAATATCAAAAAATACATATATACATATGGGTATCATTTTATAGAGAAAAAAAATTATAATCTATTTTATAAACAAATAAATGTACATATATATATATATATTGAATATGAATGTAATAAATAAAATATGTAAGTAAAGTGGAAAAGTTGGAGAGATAAATGAGTAAAAAATTAAGAGCCACACGATGAGATTCAAATGGACGGTTGTGATGCATAATCGAATAACTAAATTGTCTTTTTTATCTTTGTCATTATATGATGAAAGAAACCAGTCCAACATCATTAGAAGGACAAACTGGTCTGGAAAATGGATAAAAAATGAACCAAATTGCTCTTCAAACCAAAAGTGTCCTCCCATGATATTATTTACCCAAAAGTGTCCTGCCATGTAATTCTTTGTTTACACAGAAGAGCACTTTAATCTTTAAAATTAATAATTTAGACACTTTGTGCATGTGGTGTACTTTGGGCTTGGGAAAAATCTAAAAAACCCCTAACTAAAACCAAACTAAATCCACCAGATCTTTTTACTCCATATCTCTTACCTTTTACGATTGACCTTATTATTATTTCCAGATCGAGTACTCCGCCGCCTAACCAGTTAACCACGTAAAGATCCGGCGATTCAAAATCCTTCGATTACTTCCTCTAACACACCACTTCAGTGTTTAATTTGCTAAGTCTTAACTCATTGCTGTTACTGACCAGCAAAATCTGATGGTGAAACAGATTTCTGGGAAACTCAACAGCTGTTCGATTACTTTTCCGTAACCAGGTTCGGACTTTCACATACCTCTTCATTAATTGATTTAAACATGAATCTTCATAAATTAATGTCTAATGTTCAACTTATTAATTCTTTGATAATTCTAGGCTTTGATGGTCGATTCTGAAACACCAGACGGTTTGGGCCAAACCGTCGTATATATTCTCTCACTGCTCACTGTTCTCCTGTCCACTCTCCCTCTTTCCACCCACCTTCTGTCCAATCTCTCCCAAAGGTTTTCCATCTACCTTTTACAAATGCTTTAGTCTTTTGATTATAATAATTTGTTCTTTGTTTTAGTTCTATATAAGATTAAAAATTACTTTTCCACACATCAGAAGTCTTATCCGTCTTCAATTTTAAGCTAACATCAGGCATCGACAGAATATAAGTAGATGAAGGGTCTAACCACGGAGGGATTGACCACACAAGGGCTGACCACCTGATATCTCATATATGGTCAATGTTGTGTGGATTAGATAATATGGATAACTCAGTGTTTATGTAATAAGGGGGGAGGGTGTAAGACAACAAATTGATAGTGTTAGTTTGATGTATAAGTGGTTAATGCATAAAAACATTATCATCTGTTGATCGCTCATTCCTTTCTTATAATTTGCTTACATACAAATCATTTTACATTATGTAATAGTGACGTTATGTAATAATTTTAGGGTTTATAAGTTGCGATTTACACTTCTAAAATTGGCAATCATTTTGTAAGTATCGTGTAACTTGTCCACACTGCACCAATCAATTAAGTTTATTTGCATACTACTATCCATATGTTTTGTTCACTTAGTTCTGATGTTTTTCATCCAATTTTTGTGTCAATATGTATAATTGTAGTGAATATCTAAGAATAAAGTATAACCATCAGGTAAAACAAACATTGTAACCAACTTATGAAACATAACAAAAACTTAACAAACCTTCAATCATACAATGGGTCAATGTTAAACTCCCCCACAATTCACATGGTCAACTGTTTGTGGACTTCAAATTATACTGTCAATATGGTCAAGTGTTTGTGGACAAGTTTGAATTCCATTATATGTACGTGACATGATAAACAATCCTATTACTAGTTATCTATATGTACATGATTTTATGGACAAACCTATTAAATTCCAATGTCTATATTTTTTGAAAAATCCACTATCCATGTTTGGTTATTGTCATAATAACTCATCCTTTAAAATTTAAAAAGTCTGTTCAGAAACGACAGTCCACAAAATCTCATTCACAAAAACATACCATTTATACATTATCAAAATACCAAAAATATATATATACATATGGATATCAAATTATAGAGAATAAAAAATTACAATCTATTTTATAAACAAATACATGTATATATATATAATATAAATATAACAAACAAACAAAAGTAGGGAAGTTGTGAAATTTATTAAATAAAAAAAATTCTTTTTAATGAGTAAAACATTAAAAAATAATAAAAAAACTATAAACTTATTTTCACCCACACATCTATTAATTGATGGACGGTTGTGATGTATTTTTAGGTAACTAGATCCAACCAAATATTTTGCTTTTGACTAACGAGCCCAACAAAATTGAAGGTTAATTTCGGGTTAAAATCAAGCTAAAATAGATCCAAAGTGTGCTTTATGCACAAAGTGCTCCAACATGTAATTAATTAGTCAAAAAGTGCCATCAAGTGTAAATATCTCTTATACATGTGAGACATTTTAAACACTATTAACTTTTCTTAAATCCCTTTATACTCTTTAACCTTAAATAAAATTTAAAATATATAAGGTTTTTTTTCCTTCATCTTCGTAACCTCCTTTTTTTCTTCTGCTTTTTCTATTTTCTTAACCTATTCTATTCTCTTTCTCCGTCGTCTTCTTTCTTCTTCTTCGGTATCAAACGCAGCACATAAAATCACAAAGGATTCTTTTTTTACTGTCTATACTATTCTTCCTCACCAACTCACTTTATCGATCTATGACCATAAGAATTTAAGAGGTTACAACATATGTTTATTTTATTATTGGCGTTTGTACAGATCTAAGTGGTGTTTGTTTACCAACGTGAATTTTTTTTGAATGTGAGTTGAGACATGTAATTTGCAGAGAAAGCGGCAGGATTCCAACAAACAAAACAAAAATTTATTTCATTAAATAAAAAAAAAACATGTTTTTTTCTCTCGAACATTGGCTGTTGATCTTTTTCTTTTTCTGATTTTTATAAATTTAGGTTTGAAATGCTTTGACAAATATAAAATCATTGTTCTTGATTGTGTGGAGGAATTATTCTTGTGTTTCTTGCATATTCTAATAGATACATCAACTTCCTCTTCTTCTTGCTTGTATCTTCCGATAAATACATCAATAGAAGACTCAAAGTTGTAGCATAGATTCAAGATTCAAGGTTGAAACTTGGGATAAATTAGCATTAATCATGTGGACGGGTTATGGTGGACAATATATTATGATATGTGGGTTAATAGTATTATGGACAGGCTCTTTTTAATTTTGCAAGATGAGTTAGTTTGGGTATTAACCATGTGGAATATTTCTTTTGGATATTAACAGTATCATGTACGTTGAAACTTGGGGTAAGTTAGTTTGAACTTTGTGGATGAGTTATCATGGACAGTACATTGTGATATAGTGAGTTAATATTAACATGGATGGGTTATTGTGGACGGTTCTTATGAACGGACTCTTGTGGACGGACTCTTGTGGACGGGCTCTTGTGGAAGGGCTCCTGTGGACACTCTTTTGAATTTTGCAAGATGAGTTAGTTATAGTATTAACCATATGGATGACTTCTTTTAAATCTTGACAGTATACTATGAATAGTGCTAATGAATTATTCTAGTTCCTCTATAGTTATTGTGTGAAAAACTTTACGAAAACATGAAATATCAAATCCAATTGAGCAATAACCTTCATTTGTATTCTTGAGATTCTCGTATCACTAACTAGAACATTCAAAACTAGGCATGGGTGGTACTTTGCCTTAACACTAGAGCATTTAAAAAACCGTGTTATTTATGAAAATTGAAACTACGTTTTTATTTGAGATAATATATTTCAATTTACTAATAATTTCTAAATCTCTTGATATATCTGAATTTTTTTTTTGATTATATAAAAGTTTGTAGTTTCAAGTCTTAACATCTTCTACTGTTATTTTCATGATCAACATATATGTGATATACACATAAATATGAAAATTTCATTCACCTTATACACAACTCATATGAAACCAAATGGATACACATCTATAATATTTAGCTAATCCATCTCACGTTGAACATTTGTTCAATCCCAAATGGATAGACCATTCCATAATACTGATGAGTAAAACTGTCCATCTCAATTTGAACATCTTCTTCATCCAGCTTGAAATAAAGTCTTAACTTGATCAATAAATCTATCACTGTGGTAGGTCTACCATTGATAGTAATTGCTGATGAATTAGTGTTTTAATTGAATAGTCGAAAATAGATTGCGGTAGTTGTGCATCGTCGGTTTCATTTGTTGGTTTTGGGATATCTAAATTACGGCTTCGAATCGAAGGGGATGTGTTTGATGTTAGTTGTGTTGACTGTGGTGCGATGTAACTAAAACTGTATAATTAATTGACAGTTTCTCGAAGGGATTGCTGGCTCGAATTCGAAGCTATGAAAATCATGAATAGTAGAAATTATAAGAAAGATGACTTTTTTCTGGATAAACAAAAAAAAATATGTTGAAGTTTTATTGGATAAAGTGCTTTTAAATTTTTGGTAAAAAATGAATCTATTTTATCGTTAATGTTTTGTACGAGATGGAAGGGTAAGAGTGTCTTTATTTATAGATAAAGTGTGTTAAGAACCAAAAGTGCCTATAAATGTAATTAAAGTATAAACAAGTGTGTGTGAGTGTAAATAACTCATTCAATTACTACCTAATTTATCTAGAGATATTTACGTCCAGAGGCACTTATGACCAAAGTAATTACATGTAGAG
>OVBI01001404.1:0-35066 GCA_900406495.1 Sisymbrium altissimum | reverse complement strand
ACATGAATCATGGTACTATGTACCATGTGCATAATATTTTCAACCAAAATAGAAAAATATTTTTATAAGATTTGAAACATAAATAATATATGTAAATTTAATTAAAGATGTGAAACATAAGAGTGATATCATAGGAATTGATCATATATATTTGTTTGGATTCACCTAATCCACATAGTCATTATAAAAAAACCATTTCAAGATATGAACTTTTTTTTTGATTTTTTTAGTTATTTGATTATGTTGTGTATAGAGTTTTAATAGTATAGATAGTTGATCAATAAAAAATATTTAGGTTTAAGAGATTAAATTTTGAGATCATATAGTCAAAATTTTCCTCTCTAAATGACATCATCTTCTCAAAAACTTTGATATTATAATGTTTAGGAGACTAACAAATATACATGACTAACCTTATAATTTAAATATTATAATTGAATATCATCCTGATTATATAGTTTAAAGCCATGTCACATTAAACTCTAATCCATGTCATTTTTTTTGTAATGCCATATCATTTTTTTTAAAGGAGAATTAATATGGTAATGACATCTAAGCTTTTTTTAAAAAAGTTACTTCTCAATTATAGACTAGGGGATGTATTTACAGTCTCAATCAATTGGAATGTGTTGCTTATGGAGATATGGCACATGAGATTGATACTTTCCGATTCTCTTTTAGAGAAGTAATTGTTATATGCGTTTTACATTTTTGGAAAATTGATATTTTAGAAGGTTAGTTCCTATATATTATATAACAGAATTATATTATTAAAAGTTAAAATATGATTTTTATGTTATTTTTTAAGTGATGCAGGTGGTGTTCGAGAAATTAACAATATTACTGGATGCTCCCAAATAATTTTTGATTCCAAAATTCCAGAAATTGAAGATTTTAAAACAATGTATGTATTAAATGTATATGTTATTCATTATAGTTTCTAATATACTTATTAATTTGCTTTTATCTCAACAGGATTCAAAACCACAATGGAGACGTATCTGGATATCTTATTTGATTTTTTCCGTGACCACGTTAATGTTTTCATTCAATCATTTATTTACTAAATAAATGGCACCAAAATGTATAACTTTTTTCTTTTTTTTAATACAATAAATAATTATTCATTCCTTCGACTTAAATATAAAATGTAAATAATCACATAATGGCACCAAAATGTATATAATATCAATGTTTAAAATATTTTTAAAATAATCATGTCTCCCTATTGAGCACAGTATTATCATCAAAAAGATATATATTATTTAACAATAAAAATAATTAATTATTCATTTTCCAATTTAATATAATATTGTTTTCGTTTTTTATATATAGAATTTATCTATTATAATAAAATTATTAATTCCGTGCAAGGCGCGGTTACTATCCGAATAACAAGATAAAAAAGGAAAGCATGACCAGGAAAAATGAAACAAGGAAACTACGACCAGAAAATATGAAAAAAGGAAAGCAAAAGCAATTTTGAAATTTTGATTTATCTCATTCCAAAATAAGATTAAGATTCACCGTCCTTACATGAAAATTACAATAAAAATATTTATGTATTAAATTAGAAAAGAATTAGCAAAATACCCTATTTAAGATTTGAAATTTGAAAAATATACTGTTTATTTAATTTTTTGAAAACTACACTTATTTATGTGTAATAAAACTCTTTTGACCCACATTTTAATAAATAAAATTTGAAATTTTAAATATTAATATTCTAATTAATTTATCAGAGCTAAATATTAAAATTTATAATTAGATAACATTTGAAATATTTTAAAATTATCTCTAATAAAAAATCTGTTTTATTAATCTGATATAAATAGTCTATGTATAACTTTTTATTATATTTATTTTTGAACTTTTTTTAAATTAAATAACTCTTTTGATTAATTATGAAATTTTCAAAAATTAGGTTTAAATAAAACTTAGCCAAAAATAAAGTTAACATGTTTTATTGTCTACAAATGCAGAATAATATAATAATAAAATGATTGTAATAATCAATAGTTTTAAAAAGTCAGAAATTGAAAATTCAAAAATAAAAAATTTAAGATATCAAATTCTAACTAAATTCAGATATTTATAATTTAAAATAGAATATTTAAATTCTAAATATGTATTATTCATTTTATATGTTTATTTTTATAAGAAAAACAATTTAATATTCAATTTATTAAAAACTTTAATCAGGTTAACTTAATCATTTCTTTTATACAGAAGTGTAATTTTCAAAATATTAAAAGATTGTGTAGTTTTCAAAATATAATCTCATGTTAATGCATTTATCCAAATTTCTTCTTAGATTAAGTAGTCAACAAACTAAATATTGTATTATTATATTTTAAAAAGATACATTTTATTTTTTTTTCTAAAAATCATAAGAAAATTATAACAAAATTTTTTTTTTTAGAAAAAAAAGAAGAAGAAATAAACATTATCATCATTTGTAAATTGTTTAAATTGTCTAAATCAGAGTTATTCTAAGCCAAAACCTTGACAAATCCCCAAAGTCCCTAAAAATCCATGTTTTCTGATCACTAAAGACGTGTATGAATTATAAATGGTCAAGCTCATGTGACTCGAATGGGATGTGAACCCAGGGTGTAAACGAGTGCACAACCACAACAGTTAGAAATAGAAAAAAAAAAAATATTCTGTCAAGAAATAAAATTTGTTCTGTATATTAGTTGATTATGGTTATGTTCCTTTACCCATACGAATAAATGAGTTTGTGAAGGTAATTCTTATGAATATATGAGATTTAACAGATTAATCTATTAGAGTTTTGAATTACTCGAAACTTTTTTACTATTAATATTTTGTTAACATTGGTAACAGTTCAAAAAAAATGTAACATTAGTTAGGTATCAAACTTTTTTTTTATTAATTTAATTTTATTATTATTTTACATTTAAATCTAATTTTCATTTATTCTCCGTATATATTTTATTTATGTTTTAAATAATTAAACTAAAATTAAATTATTTTTAATTAAAGAAATAATTGTATGCATATATTAATTTTTTATTCTTTGAAATCATTATTGGAAAAGACATTTTCAACCTTTCCCTAACACATGTTTATTTATTTATAAATATTTAATATTTGATATACCTTTCGAATATCAATATTATCTTATGTATTTTTTATAATATATATTTTTTCTTTTTTTTTATAATTCTAATAATTTGTAAGCTAATATACGCGGTATTTCATGAATTTTGTTTTTAATTTATATTACATAATATATATTTTAATCAGATTATTTTGATTATTAATTATTTTTATGTTTCTATTTTATATATTTCATTTGGTTCAGTTTTATTTTATTACACATTTTATCTCTTTTATACAATACATATAATATATATAAACTTTTTTTCTTCTGATTTCATTGACATTATCAAAATGACAAAACATTATAAATATAAGGGGAATAATTGCTAGCAATGACATCCAAGTTGCTACATATAATATCTAGTACGCTGATCATTACATTCGTTTCTTGCCGCCTAAGAAAAATGCTCCCCCATGCTCTGTTTCTTCACAAAACTAAGCCCCTACTCTGTTTTTTTTTTTTTTTTCATATGTCGAACATGGGTGCTTCTCTGACCTATATCTTTCATGTTATATACACCAAAGAAGACGCACATAACTCAATGATCTACAGCTATAAACATGGATTTTCCGGATTCTCAGCACTTTTAGGTCTTCCCAAGCAAAGCAAATATCAGGTACTCAACAACCCCGAACTCAAATTGAAGAAATTTCATATCATTGATCATTGAAGATCTTTGGTTTCTTAACCGAAATCTTAAACAGAGCATCCAGAAGTAATCTATGTTATACCAAACCGGATTCTGAAACTGAAAACCACAAGAACTTGGGATCTCCTTGGCCTCTCTCAAGGTTATAAATGAAGCCACTGTGTCTATCTTTAATTGTAACTTTGTTAATAAATAATTGATAAGTCTTTATTCATTAGCCTGATATAACAGCACCGGGTGCGAGCATACTCGCGGCACTAAGTCCGCTTAATCCTTACGAACACGATGGATTTGGAATCATATCAGGGACATCAATGTCAATGTCGACTCCTGTTGTTTCCGGAATCATAGCTCTCCTCAGATGTCTACATCCTAATTGGTCTCCTGCTGCTATTAGATCAGCTTTGGTCACAACAGGTTCCTCCTCATCCCATCTTTTTCTGCCTGATCAATTGTTTTCGACTAATCGATCTCTTCTGAAGCTTGGAGGACAAGTCCATCTGGTGAACCCATTTTTGCTGAAGGGTCAAACAAGAAGCTGCCTGATCCATTTGACTACGGAGGTGGTCTTGTAAACCCTGAAAGAGCGGCAAAACCTGGACTTGTGTACGATATGTGGATCGAAGACTACATCAACTATATGTGTTCAGTGGGTGTCAATGACTCCTCAATCTCTCGTGTGGTTGGTAAAATGACTAAGTGCCTAGCTCCCGAGCCATCAATTCTTGATATCAACTTACCTTCAATCACAATTCCGAATCTTCTGACAGAAGTCACAGTCACAAGAACTGTAACCAATGTTGGACCCGTCAAGTCAGTCTATCCAGCTGTGATTGAGTCTCCTCTCGGCATAACTCTCACCGTGAACTCGACCACACTCGTGTTTAGCTCTGCTGATAAGAAGGTGCTTTCGTTCACAGTGAAGGTTAAAACCAGTCATAAAGTCAACACTGGTTACTTCTTTGGAAGCTTAACATGGACGGATGGTGTTCATGATGTTAAAATCCCTCTCTTTGTTCAGACAAAGATCATGATCAAGACTTAACAATTAAAAAAACTCAAAACTGTCTGAAAAATAAGCGATTTCGATAGATTCCATGCCTTGCACAATTTAATGTTCTACATTAGGGAGAACTGTTGCTATTGCAATTTGTAAATCCTGAACAATAATGTTCCAACTGTAGTTAATGTATTGAATAATTGCTAGCAATGACATACCTTTTGTTTAGTTTATCAGGGATCAGAGAATATCCATTTCCGGTACGCAAATCACACAATAAATAATCTCTTTTTCGCACGTGCATAAAATATAAGTTCAGTCCATCTTTGAAGATTCCACTATGAAAGAGATTCAATTATTGGTGGACACCACTCAGTCACTAACCACTCACCATTTATCTGCCAAAATATGAAAAACATATTCAATTCAAGACGTTATAAATAATTAAATATACACACATGAATATTAATTATAATTTTTTTGTAAAATGAAAAACATATTCAATTCAAGACGTTATAAATATACACACATGAATATTAATTATAGATTTTTGCTTTACAAAAATTTATATAATAACCAGAGGTTTCGGTGCCCCCCACACATACGCACACAAACACTTCTCACTTTCAGAAAATGGAGAACTTTTTACAGTACAAACTTGTGCTTCCTTTGGCATTTGCTTTGGTCCTATTTCTTAACACGGAGCTGAGTTTTCTTGCATCTGCAAGAGCCCAAGACAACAACAGCAAGGCATGGAACGCAAAAAGACCTTTCCCTATTTGCTATGAGATTACCGATTTTTATTTTTCGAATGATTTTTTCTTTTGTATGTCAAGGATTCCTTAGGTTTATCTAGTATATCTTGGCGAAAGAGAAAATGATGATCCCGAACTTGTTACAGCCTCTCATCATCAAATGCTTGAATCACTTCTTGAAAGGTACTTGATCATTTTCAAAAAGTCTCTTCAGTGATACCGGAAAATTTATATGCATGGTGACTGTGACATCAAAGTTGCTACATAAAATTTCTATATTCATTAGTCAACAAAAAAAAAAAAAAATCAGACATCTAGTAAGCTGATGATTACATTCGTTTCTTGCCGCCCAAGAAAAGCCCTCGCCCAGCTCTGTTTCTTCACAAAACTAAACCCCTACTCTGTTTTTTTTTCTTATGTCAATCATGGGTGCTTCTCTCACCTATATCTCTCATGTTATATATATAGTAAAGAAGACGCACATAACTCAATGATCTACAGCTATCAACATGGATTTTCCGGTTTTGCAGCACTTCTTACATCTTCCCAAGCAAAGAAAATATCAGGTAGTCAACAAAACTCAAACTCAAATTTAAGAAATTCCATATCATTCAGCACCGAGGATCTTTGGTTTCTTAACCGAAATTTTGAACAGAGCATCCAGAAGTAATCTATGTTATACCAAACCGGATTCTGAAACTGAAAACCACAAGAACTTGGGATAACCTTGGCCTCTCTCAAATTCCAACTTCTATTTCATCTTCATCATCAACTTCTGCAAAAGGTCTTCTTCATGATACCAACATGGGCAGTGAAGCTATCATCGGCGTCATGGATACTGGTCTCTCTACATTCTCTTTACTTAACTCTATCGTGTGTGTGTGTGTGTGTGTGTGTGTGTGTGTGTGTGTGTGCATATATATGTCTCCTTGTCTCACATCATGTATATATGTATATTATCAGGAATATGGCCAGAGTCAAAGGTAGTCAACGATCAAGGCCTTGGATCAATACCTAAGCGTTGGAGAGGAAAATGTGAATCAGGAGAACAGTTTAACGCCACGGTTCATTGCAACAAAAAGCTAATAGGAGCTAGGTACTACCTAAAGGGCCTAGTAGCCGACTTAGGATCCTCCGGAGGAATATTCAACAGAACTTTAATCCAAGATTTCAAATCCAACAGAGATGCCAATGGTCATGGCACGCATACAGCCACAATAGCAGGTGGCTCATTCGTTCCCAACGCGAGCTTCTATGGTCTAGCCAGAGGTAATGATATATGGGCGTAAACCCTAAGCCAGCTTTTGAATAGTAATCACCACAAAAGGCAGCTTAAGAGTACAGTACCGGCTTTGTTAGACATCAGTTTGTTTGTTTCTTTCCTAACCAATGTGTGATTCTTCAGGTACGGTCCGAGGTGGTGCTCCTGGGGCACGCATAGCATCTTACAAGGTGTGTTGGAACATAATGCGGGACGACGGAACAGGAACCGATGGAAAATGCTCAACTGCTGATATGTGGAAGGCTTTTGATGACGCTACACACGACGGGGTTGATGTTTTGTCTGCTTCTATTGGCGGCGAAATTCCCGAAGACACCAGTAACTTCGATTTTGTTGCGGCGTTTCACGCAGTAGCTAAAGGGATTCCGGTTGTGATTGCGGCAGGAAACGCAGGGCCTAGTGCTCACACTGTTGGCAATGTTGCTCCTTGGCTCTTGACCGTCGCTGCAACTACTCTTGACCGGTCTTTCCCTACAAAGATTAAACTTGGGAATAATCAAACCTTCTTCGTACGTTTTATACTCAACATATCTCAATTTAGTTTGAGAAAATAGTTTAATGTTTCTACCTTTTATTACCAAAAACTGAAATTAGTAAACAACTAGGTCAAAAGTTTGGAGACTATTTTCACTACTTTTTATATGTTAGGCTGAATCTCTGTTCACTGGACCGGAGATTTCAACCGGTTTAGCTTTCTTGGACTCAAACAGTGATGATACTGTTGATGTGAAGGGGAAAATAGTTCTTGTTTTCGATAGTATCACTCCAATTGTAGTGAAAGGTGCAGTAGGACTCATCTTAGCCCAAAAGCCTGACGATCTTCTTGTTCGATGCCATACTTTACCGTGCATTTTTGCAGATTACGAGGTTGGAACCGACATTTTACAATACATACGTACCACCAGGTCCTCTATCTTGAACAAATATATAAACTCTGTTTATTAAGTCGGTTCTCTTTTTCAACAAACATTATTGATTCGACGTTGGATGATTGGATCACAGATTGCCCACGGTGAGAATCAGCGCGGCTACGACACTAACCGGTCTGCCTGCAACTACAAAGGTTGCTGCATTCTCATCTAGAGGGCCTAGTTCGCTTTTACCAGCCATTCTCAAGGTTATACATAAAGGCATTGTGTCTATAATCTATGCTGAAACTTTTTTGAATAAATAATTGATCATCACCTTTTACTCTGTAGCCTGATATAGCAGCTCCGGGAGTGAGCATACTCGCGGCACTAAGTCCGCTTGATCCTGAAGAGCATGGCGGATTTGGACTCATATCAGGGACATCGATGTCGACTCCGGTTGTTTCCGGAATCATAGCTCTCCTCAAATGTCTACATCCTAATTGGTCTCCTGCTGCAATTAGATCAGCTTTGGTCACAACAGGTTCTTCTTCATCCTATCTTCTTCTTATTTCGCCAATTGTCTTAGACTAATCGATTTCTTTTAAAGCTTGGAGGACAAGTCCATCTGGTGAACCCATTTTTGCCGAAGGATCAAGCAAGAAGCTGGCAGATCCATTTGACTATGGAGGAGGTCTTGTAAACCCTGAAAGAGCCGCAAAACCTGGACTAGTGTACGACATGGGGATCGAAGATTACATCAACTATATGTGTTTAGCGGGTGTCAATGACTCCTCAATCTCTCGTGTAGTCGGTAAAAAGACTAAGTGCCTAGCTCCTGAGCCATCAATTCTTGATATCAACTTACCTTCAATCACAATTCCGAATCTTGAGACAGAAGTTACAGTCACAAGAACTGTAACCAATGTTGGACCCGTCAAGTCAGTCTATACAGCGGTGATTGAGTCTCCTCTCGGCATAACTCTCACCGTGAACCCGACCACACTCGTGTTCAGCTCTGCAGATAAGAAGGTGCTCTCCTTCACAGTAAAGGTTGAATCGAGTCATAAAGTCAACACTGGTTACTTCTTTGGAAGCTTAACATGGACTGATGGTATTCATGATGTTAAAATCCCTGTCTCTGTTCAGACAAAGATCATGATCAAGACTTGACAAATAAAAAAACTCAAAACTGTCTGAAGAAAAAAAGATTTCGAACGACTCAATGTATTAAAAAGAACTGTATGATACTCATGGTCTTTGTTATTATGTAATTTATTGCAAATCTCAATTCAAAGTGTCTAATCAAAGATCATAAGAATAATATAAAGATCAAATCACAAAAACAGAACTCATAATCTGTCACACAACAAACACACAAAACAGAGAAAACCGTAAAGTCTCCTCATTTATTCATCACAACCATAATATTAGGCATATATAAAAAGCTTACTACATTCGAATCTGAGACAAAAGGATCCTCATGATCATCAACTATAGCTACAACCAAACATAGCAATACATAATCATAGTAATGACTATATATTAAAAGATGTGATTTTTATTTTTATTTTTCTTTAACAGTAAGCAATACACTTCTTCTTACAATCCATGGTGCATCCACCTCCTCCGCCTCCGCCGCCGTATCCTTTCCCGGAGCGGCTAAAAGAGCTGAAACACTTGGCTGGACACCTCAGCTTCTTGCCGTTACAAGGACCTTTCTCCCTGCAAGTAACCGTAGGCCTCACCACACCTCCTTTCCCATATCCACCACTCGGACCACCGTACCCTCCGCCGTATCCACCGCCGACTCCGGTCCCCGGAAACCCGTTTCCGAATCCGGGTATTCCTGCAAAAGCGGATCCGGGTACACCGTCGAATCCTAGACCATCGTTCCCGCCCTTCTGACGAGCTGACTGAGTTGAAGAGACGAAGATGGTGAGGAGAAGAGAAGCTAAAAGGATGGTTTTTGTATGCATATTTTGATTTGTGGGTTTGGTGGGTTTGTTGAGGAGATGATTAGAAAGTTGGGGAGTGAATATAAATAGAGATGAGCATTAAATTGGAGGAAGATATGAAATACAGTTAAGGCATTGATTCGTGGACTTTAGTGTGTGAAGATCACTTTAATGCCCGCACTTAGCAAGAAAGAAACACTCTTCCTGTGTCTTTCTCTCTCTATCTATCACTTCCGTAACATGTTGAGAGACTGTCACTACAAAAAAAAGAGTGAATTAAATCACTTAAATTGTATCACAAAATTAAGTGATACTATCTTAAATTACTTATTTATAAATGATACAAATATATATCTATACCACTTGGCGACATTTAATTATAACATGTGTTATTTAAGTCGATTTATCGTTTAGATTAATTTTAAATTTTGGAGGGCTTTTTTGACAGATGTTTTCATGATAATAAAAATATCTACGAAAAGTTGGGTGAAACCAAATTCAATTTAAGTCTACTGAAAATTGGGTGAAATTCAATTTAAAAGAGGTTTTTCTCCTTTTTTTTCAGTAATGAATTTTTATTTTATTTGATAGAGAAGCTTACCTTCAACCAAATTGTTTTGACCAACAGAAAAAAAATATTACCCTATAAAAGAGAGTTTAGTAGTTGTGAGCAAATAATGACAATTTCAAAACCGATAAGGGTACGTTGTTTCATCAATTAAGGAGATGTTGTATATAGGAACAACAGTGATCAATGGTGTAGAGTTCCAGTAATTCATAAGCGAAGAAGAAGGAATGTTGTAAGCTAAAAGATCACATAATTGTCAAAACGGTTGGAAGCCTAAAGGAGACAAATCACAGAAATGGTCTATAAAAGAGCATTTATGATGGAGTAAACACCAAAAGTAGTTCACAAAGCTTAACTATGCCTCAGCTAAGAAACCGATATCATTTGAATAAATCTACATGCGAGTCTCCGAAAATTTAAAAAGAAGCAATGGAAAAAAGCATTTATGACGAAAACGAAGTGAAACCAACACGAACATAGAGATATCACTGACACATGCTAAGCAACTCCAGATTGACATGCAGAGAGCGTTTCCAAGCTAATATTCTTCCTTATAACAGTTTCTAGTCATTGCGATTATTAACACGAGCTTTCAACAAGTACACTTTTGTTGTAGGTTGTCAACAAACCATGATTGATAGCTGCATGGGAAACTCGCTTGAGTTTGTAACCATTAGATAAAACAGACCATTCATGTACACCTCCTCGAAGTCCAGGACAGTAAGGACAGCACCCATTTTTCATTCAGCTTCCATGCAATGTCTCCGTAATGAAAAAAAGACCCAAAGCTCCTCAATTGAGTAGCTCCGATTGATCATCAACAGAATGTCCTAGATGTTTGTCTTAGGGTCATAACTCATAACCAATGTAATCTTTTGTGGCTCTCCTCGTCGAGCTAATGGATGGCAAACTGAAGTTTTTTTTCTAGTGAGGGGTTGTAAACTTCCAGTCGAACAGCAAACCCGAGTCTAGAAATCTTGTGGCAAACCATATCTGCTTGAATATCAACTATTTTATTTGAAAATTCAAACATGGTGGCATCCCAACATTACAACATGGGAAAAAAAAAATTACAACATGGAGCAAGCTATCTCGATTCGTATCTTTTAAAAATCGTAAGGTAAAAACCTATCACATAAAATTTCAAAAAAAAAATGACAAGGAATTAGTAAACTGAAACATTTTGAAAACTCGTCATATTCTATTGATTACCAAACACAACCATCTACGCTGTTTGATTATTTCAAACCAAAAAACTCCTGTGGTCTAATATAATTTGTTCCCTAAGGCCCACTCATTAATTCAGCACAACCATATCACGTTAGACTTAAAATCAAAATCTATGCAGGTCTGATTAATAGCCAAATAGTATACACGGGTTAAATAAAGTAATCGTTTGTCCAAGATTACATTAAATTTTAGGGTTGATTAATTAGACTCCACATTAAATTGGCTTTGTTGACAAGTTGGTTCACCAGACGCCCTTCTTGTCTCTCTGTAGAGGACCCACCCACCATTTCTTTTTCTTATTGACATTTTTTAGACCAAATAATTGAAACTCATTGACAAATTCGACCCAAGTATACTAGCAGTTAAATCAAATTCACCTGTGAAATTGGAAAATGTTATATTTGAGCTGTGTTTGAATGTATCGGTCCAGTACGGAAATCCAATGTTTAATAGATGCACAAATGTAAAGACAAACACATAATTAAATATAGACAGTTTAGCAAATAACAACTGACAGTAAATCTAGAGCACAGAGTTAAAAAGGGTAAATGAAATATGAACAACTGAACAAGTATAGTAATCAATTGATTATTGAAAGTTACTTTTGTTTCATCTATCCTTTAAGATCATGACAAGTTTTGTCATTACACAAGTCCAAATTTGACCAAAAAGCCGGTTCAAGTTTAGTCTCCTCACCGGACACTGCTAAAAGTTTTGAGCGGTCCTTGCTGCACTGACCACGGAGGTCGTTTGTTGTCTTCCTGAAATTTAACATTAAGTAGAAAAAATGATTCATCAGAAGATTACTTTACTCGAATATCGAAATGTATACACTCTTTTGGTTCACAAATGGTAGGATTCGAGCAGAAAACAATTGGATTTGTCGACATGATGAAACACAAAAAGATGTTTTAACTTCTAAAAGATCAAATAATTATCGATGAAAAACCAAAAACAAAACCATGTAAATATGCTTGCAAGAGGAGTTTTAAAACAGAATCGGAAAGGTTACATACTTTGATATCTGTGACAGAAGTGCAGGAGGAACATTTAACAGATGGAGCTCCATAAGGATACATAAGCAGCAGTTTGCAATTGCTGCAAGTCACCTGACCAACCTGGTGAGCTGCAAAAACAAAGGATTACATATTATAAACCAACAAAAGGATAGTATTTTCATCAATCAAGGAAATGTTATATATAACGGAGTAAATGGGATAGAGATTAAGCTGAGTAAATCATAATATTAGAAGAAGAATCTGTTCCACAAAACTGCCCCAAGAGTAGTAAGAGTCATAAGGAATAAAAGATCACAGAAATGGTCTACAAGGGAGCAATCATGTCGACTAGAGAGTAGAGACCAAACAAGTTCATAAGCTTAAGAGAAGAATCCAAACCAAAGATCATTCTTTGTTTAGCTAAGAAACCAATACAATTTGAACGAATCTACATACAAAGCTGAGGAACTTTACATAGAGATAATGGATTCGAGCAGCAGTAATGACGAAGTAAGAAGTGAAACGAGAAGAACAGAGAGATATCACTGACACATGCTAAGTAAAACATACCAAAAGATTCTTCCTTTAAGCAGTTTCTAAGTCACACAAGAGTATCAAAAACAGAAGCTTTCACAGTTAATTGAATAAGACAAAGGAAGAACCTTCAAGAACGAGATTAATAGTCTGACAGCAGGAGCACTTGACGTGTTTGGTTCCTCTTGGATACGAAAGTAAACGCCTGCAAGATCCACACACCATTTGCGCCTTTTCTGAAACTCCCAAAACAGAACAAAAAAGATCTCAAATTGGTTCCCTTCTAATGGTGTGTGACCAAGAAATGATGTAACTTTGATAAACCCTTAAATACACAAGACTATATAGAATACCGGGAACTTCGGTGGTGGTGGTGGAGTTTACGGCGGTGGTGACGGTGGCGATAGGAGGAGGAGGAGGTAAAGGGTGAGGAGGAGGAAGAACTGCAGATTCCCATCCCGGAGGAGGACCTTCCTCTTCTTCTTCTTGGTCTACTTGTTGTTCATTCTGCTTTTGTTCTTCCTTCTTCTGCGTTTGAGTCTCTTCCATCACGCCTTCCGTCTCGACTTCGGCGATCATCACTCACTCACACCGTTGATGAAAGACTAAAACAAACCGGAATGTGAAATTTGGTTCCGGTACACCAAACCAGACACCCGATTTTGATCCTCTTTAGTTTTTTTTGGTTCGATTCATAACTCGACCGAGAACCGAATTGGACCTGAATTAAAAGCTGAATTGATTTTATTTAGACGTATGAAATGAGTTTTAATAGTTTAAAGTTGCTATGAAATTACAACATAGACTCAAATTTATACACACAAAAAGAACAAAGAATATTCAATTTGCAAATCAGCATAGACTCTATAGCTTACTCAACCTAAATAAAAAAAAAAAAAACAAAAGTGATATTCTTTGCATTGGTGACTGATTCAACAGGTTCACATGACCATGACTTCCTATCCATCAAATTTGTAGTAGCAAGACTGCAAGAGCATGCACTAAAACTAGATCTAGTTCTATTAGAAAGATTTCATGATTGAGATTATAATAAAAGTAATTTACATAACTTTGGTAGGATGGACTTGAAGGACCAACTAAATCTGGAGTTGAAAATCATAACCAAAACAACCAAAAAACTTCATTCGACTAGTCAAATTTTGGTCTGATTTCTGATTAATCGATTTGAAACAATTAATAGTGATTCTATCTAATATAAAATTATTCTATCTTAAACCAAAATCAAAACACAATTCTTTCACGTTTGTTTTCATTAATATATTCTTTAAGATGAACTACACAAATCCAAAATTGATTCTAATTTTACGAAATTTTCATGACATTTTCAATTTCATTTTACAAAACTATCTGACAGTTAATGAACACAGAAGAGTATGCCGAACTTGACAACCAGGATAAACATGTGTATATATAACAATACATGATCACACTTCTTTTAGACTTAATACATTAATTGTTCATAATTCATCAGATATTTATTTATTTTTAAGTCTCTATATGAGATCAGTTAGACAAGCAGATGTTAACTAATATATTAAATTTTCAGTGCATGTTAAAATGTATGTATGATGTGATGTACTTTCCACGTTATTATGAATGTGGAAACTACGATAAGAAGTCAAAGGAGAGAAGATCAGGGTCACATTAAAATGCACAAATCGTTCACTTACATCGGTAGAAAAAAAAGAAAAAAAAGAGAAAATCGGTTTGATTAAGCACAAAACAAACTTTGGAAATAAGTCAAATAACAAAAATCAGAACTTATCTATAGGTTTAAAGAGTAAATGATAAGATTTGGTATGGAGATAATGTATCACCAATTGTAAGGTTCTTTCAGTACTAAGTAATAACTTATGGTTGTTCAAAATTATTATCCTAAGTAATAACTTATGCTTGTTCAAAATTGTTATTGCTAAGAGTGAGCGTTTCCCGAAGGAAAAATTTTAGTCAAATCTATCAAATACATTTTCTTCCATATCTTGATGTTGCCGCCTGAAGAACCCAACGACCATATCTCTTTGGTGGGCCAGATATTCTCGGATACACACAAGCGGTTATCAAAGATACACATGCGGATTTTCATACATGTAGATAAGGAGACGTTGAATTCTAGAAAGAAACATTTTGATGCCAGCCGGATTCACCACCACAACACTGTCACTCAATACACAGATATTATAGAGGTATAGTAGACCATCACAACTACTATGGCAGGCTGACTTACATGAAGTTGGGAACCAGAATGTATAAGCTATTGATGACCCGAACACAAATCTTTAAGCAACTTTGTTCTAAATATAGTTATTGAAAAACAGAAAAAGGACATCTGAACCTCGTGATTGTGTACAAAAAAACACAACGTCAGGTTTCAATTGTGGATTTCCACTTTTTGGACACAGACCTATATCTTAGCAGAAGCTCCACAGTATCGTGTGGTAGCAATACCACACTGGAGCCATCTCTCATTTATATCCTGTCTCTTATTGGCAAGAGAGATATACGCAATGTTTTGAAAAGGTGAACTTTCAACATTGTATAAATATATACAAGATGAGATGAGCTGAGCATCCGACTCAAGCTAGGGCTAGGAATTTGAAAAAAGGAAATCTTCAAGTCAGTTTATGTCTAGGATCAAGTAAAAGGAAATTCTAGCACTTTCCATTTTTCCTAATTTTTTGTTTTTGGTTGTTTTGCGACATTAAAAAAGAAAATTCTAACAAAATTATGATGTTTTTGAAAAATAAATAATATGTGGAAAGACCAAGATTATTTTTATTAATTTGCGCTAACACTTGTTAAAGAAAAAGTGTTTCCGGAGTCTCTCACGTCAATTCACCAATTGAGAACCATTGTTGAATTATTTTATTTTAGACGTATGAAATTTTTTTTTTTTGTATTATACAAACGTATTCTGATGTATAATGGGTCCAGACTAGTCACATGTTTACAGCCTACATTATCAACCTATGTCTGATGATACAGAAATACTAATTCTCCAGTGGCCAAGTGGAATTGAACTGCGGATACCATATTGAGTTTCTTGCTCAAGTACCACCATCCCAAGACCACTTAGTTTTATGAAAAGATTTTTGATAGTCTATGTTTGCTTTGAAATTACTACATTCAGTTTGCAAAACAGCATAGACTTTAGTTTACTAAACCTAAATGAAAGAGTGATATTCCTTGCATTGGTGAATGATTCAATGTTCGCATGATCATGACTCGTAGCCATCACATGGGTAGTAACAAGAGCATGCACTAAACTACATTAGGCTCTGGTTGTTGCTTGTAGTTTAGTTTTTATTTGTTCATGCTTTGAGTTACAACTTACACAGACAAACACACACAATACACAGTGCATGCATCTCGCTATATTAAGTTTGGTTTTAAGGCTGGAAACTTGAAAAATAGCGTGTGGTTCTCCAGGAAACTTTTCCTTAGCTTCATGCTCCAGCGAGCTTTAATTTTGTAGAAAATATACGGTTAAGAATTGCCGCCAAGCGAATCCCACCTTGCGCAAGTCTCTTCTCTACAATGGGTAACCGAGAGAGGAAATACTCATCTGCGTAACAAATGTGAGAGTGAGCTTAAGAAAGTTTTGTTTCAAAGTGAATACACCGATCTTTGATTTCTCAGAGAGTAAGTATATATACCTCCTAAAGTAGTTCCTGGGGTGGCATTCCTATAAGCATACTTGCAGGCAAGACCTATGCTTTCAGATGCATACCTTAACAAATCAAAGAACATACAGAATCAACAACAATGGTTTTCTGCTATTCAGCAACTTTAACGACTTTTCTCTCTTCTTTTTGAAATTAATATCGCTACCAAAAAAAGACAAATTTCATTTAAAGATAGTTTTCTTACTGATTTGGACACGCTGTTTGGTTAAGTTGACATGACTCCCATAACGGAATATCATTTGACCAGCCGTTCTATACGAAGACAGCAATTAAAGACAAAGGAATTCTCAGTGTGCTGTTTATCTTGGATTAGGTATAGTGTGCTGAAATTGGATAAAGAAAGTAAGATTGCACCGTGAGTTTGTCTTGAAGGGATTGAATCATGAGTGGAAGACTTGAATTGTAGTATGTTTTGAGAGCAGAGTCGATTATCATGTTGTCCCAAACCTTCAAGTTAAAAATAATTCCAGCTTCCAAGTCAAGAAAGATACTTTTTAGCATTAATATGTGATTGAAAAATAAAGCACTTACATGGTGCAAATTTGTTTTGCTATGGTACCACCGGACTATTATTGTGTTACCACCTAGATCTCCAAGAAAACCAGTATGCAAGGGCTGTACAATCAAGATCCACATAGAGATTAGCCATACTCCGTGTTCTAACAATACACTAATCGAAGCTGCAGTATAGATAGAGTAGCCTCAAAGTGCTTATAACTCAGGCAGCATTTGGTTCCAAGTATAGATGATTCCTCTGGATTTGGCAAAAGGGATTAACCTGATGGACATCTCCCATATAATGTGACAAGAACATGAGAGCCTCTGTCAAATTATCTTCAAACGCAAAGAAAAAAATGACTAGTCACAGTATGCTCCATGTCACCTATACACATATTTAGTAGACTGACACATAGAGAAAGTGGCAGATTCACTCAAATCTTACTCACAGTGGACTAAAGTCTGCCAGTTTTCAGAAGCCGACATAAGTTGCTTTGTGTAATTGAAGATTGCTCCTGTCACACACCAGTCCTTATGCCTATGACTGTCGTGGCAGTCCCCTTCACAGAAGACAAAAAGGACATAGATTTGAACTTATCATATACAAAAATTTGAGCAAATGCATATACTACAGTGGAAAGCATGAATGAAGTTGAAAGGAAGAGATATAAACCCACGACAATATTCGTAGTTGCATCTATATTCAGGTGTGTTAACATAGTGTAGAGCGCTAGTCCATTGCCATTGGAAGAGGTGTTTAACTTCATCAGGCCATGAGCAAAAAGCTGCCAGATCTCCTTCAGCAGATTCAGGGAGAAGTTTCTTCACTGCAGCTATAGTTTCTTCCTCAAAGTATCCCTGAAGATATACAAATGGAAAAGACCAAAATCACCATAGCACAAAAACCTATTTACCTTGTCAGTCTAAAGAGAGATCGAATCCTAACAAATTCGATGAAACTCAATAAGAAAACCATATTTTCCTCCATTCTAACAATAAGCTCCTAAAATTGATTAACACTCTCAAGCATCACAACCATAAGGATAAAGCACCTCACAACTATTATCCCATATATAATTAGAGAAACTAATTAAGAAGATTTACCTCTGCTATTTTGCAGACAGTGTAATGACCATCCTTACCCCAACATAGAGCTCCATGTACAAGCTGTGTGAGCACGAGCACAATCGCAACCCACAATCTCAAAGACAACCTCATTCTGAAAGATAGTTTTTAGTTTATCAACAATGACATAAAACCCAGACCAATCTAGTATAGTTTGCCAAACAAACATTGTCTGTGCTTACACTTGTCAAAGTTAGAAACAGAGAAGCCTTTCAGTTCCCAGAGTCAAACAGAACAACGAGAAGACGATTCAAGCAGAACTGAAAAAAAGGTCAACGAATTACCTCAAAAAGCCTTGATCGTTGTTGCTTTACTCGTCTTCCATTGGATGAGTAAAAACTAAGTCTTCAATTTGAATTGTTTAATCTCTTTTTTTTTTTTTTTCCAGTTTGAATTTTTTAATCAAAATTTACATATGACAGTTGTATCATTCAAATGCTAAAACACACGACTGAGACAACATTCTCAAAGATCCTTCCTTTTCAGTTTCAAGTGACTGAAACAAGCACAGGCTTTATTACTTCACGTATGGAAGAAGCTTTCAAGAACGACATTTTTCAATACCATTATTGTGGCCATAATGATAAAGACCAACATTGTAAACTCAAGATTCTGTATGTTTAAACATTTCCAGAGATAAGCACCGATATTATTTGATTTCTCTGTATGTTAATGTAGTTTTATGTTATTTGAATGGTTATGTTATATCCTGGTTTTGCCATTAAGGTTTCATATATGGTATTTTTAGAATTCTTAAGCATCCTAATGGCAAATTCAAGTTACCAGCTTTAGTTAGTGCTCCTTTGACAATATATGATGAGTCTCCGTCCAAACAATAATAATATTCCCAATTCAAAGGACAATCTCGAAAGTCTTTTTCTCTTACTTATATTCCATTTTATCCGAGAAAACTAATATTCTTGGCAATTCTTTGAAAAAAACAGAGTATAATAAACATTATAGAGAATCTTTCTGCTGTACTTTATTTTTGTCCATCGACCACAAAACTATGATTCCAATCCTAAGAAACATGCGACACGTGGGATGTAATGTCGCAGACTATTTTAGTGATAGTACGAATCTTAATTATTCACAATAAAATGGAATCCGAATTTGATAATACAAGGTCAGCCAATCTTTTTAAGGAAATATATTCTCCAATATACTTGCTTGCATGCACTAAGTCTTTAAACCATGCATGAAAAGAAAAAACTCAAAATTTCAGTTAAATTAAGAATCCACACATTTCCCTCTTCATGTTCCTATAAATACCTTCATCAGGAGTAAGGGCTTTGACATCACAACACCACAAGATAACTAAGAGTGGAGGTAGAGAAACACAAAGATGAAGGTGATGATCACGAGAGTCTCTCGGTGTATCAGAGGGTCTTGCATGGAAGAATAGAGAATGAGGTTGAGCCAAGGATGACTTGCCGATTTTTACCAACGAATCTAAATTGATTTTGGTATTCGGCAAGTTGCCCTTGGCTCTGTTTCCTTCTCTTCTTTTCGATGTCAGACTCCAGATATCTATCTATCTCTACATCATCATCATTGTGAATTCAGGTTTGTAATCTCATTGAAAATATGCAGTTTTCTACAAGTTACTTGATGCATGTTAGTAGCATTTGCTTCTAAGATTTTCTTATTCTATGTAAATGTTGGATTTTTACTAAACCCAAAAAAACAAATGTGGACATTTTCGTATACCGTTTGCTATAAGGATAAAACTCAGAACAATAACAACGCATAACATAACTGTCACTACCACTACATGAGAGTCTAAGAGCTAGGGAAGAGTGCCTGCTTATCAAAAGGCCTCTTTGTACTTAGTTTCATGCTCTAGCGAGATTCGTTTTCGAAGAAAAGATTCGGTTGAGAGTCGCTGCCAAGCGAATCCCGCCTTGTGCAATTCTCTTCTCGACAATAGGTAACCGAGAGAGGAAATAGTAATCTGCAGAAAGAAATATAAGAGAAATCAGAACATCAAGGCATTGTTGCATATTAGAAAGCTAAGATGATCTTTTAATGAGACTAAGTATTACCTCCTAAAGTAGTCCCTGCGGTAGCGTTGTTGTAAGCATATTTGCAGGCAAGATCAATGCTTTCAGAAGCATATCTGACAACGCCAAGAAAATGATCAGCTAAAAACCAGATTTCTTTCCTATATAGCCCTTTTTAAAAGAGTACCATATGCGCATATAGGGATGCTTACGGATTTGGACAAGCTGTTTGGCGAAGTTGACATGACCCCCACATCCGAACATCATTTGACCAGCCGTACTTATATTAAGACAACAGTAACGACAAACGGTCACTGTGAGTTAAGTTTATCCTGGATATGCTTAGAACGAGCTGATGCTTAAACTGAATAAGGAAAGTAAGATGGTACCTTGAGTTTGTCTTCAAGGGCTTGAATCATGAGTGAAAGGCTTGAATTGTAGTATTTTTCTCGAGCAGAGTCAATAATCATGTCATCCCACACCTGCATAATTTAAGAAAATAAGTTGGATCATTAGAAAGATTATATAGCATACAATATTTTTGTTCTTGTCAAAACCAAAGTTTAGATTTTTCTAGTTCCTAGTCAATACAATAAGGAAAGATATAACGTTTTTAGCATCAACATGTATCGAAGACAAGAAAACACTTACGCGGTGCAGATTAGTTTCGTGATTGTACCAATTGACTTTTACTCTATTACCACCTAGATCTCCAAGAAAACCTTCATGCAAGGGCTGTGAACAGAAATCCAGATCCAAAACAGGAATTGGCCATACTCAGTGTTGTAAGCTACACACTAATCGCTACTGCAATATTGTGAAAAGAGTAGCCTCAATTGCATATAACTCAGATATTGCAAAATAGATTAATTCACCTGATGGATATCTCCCATATAATGTGATAAGAACATGAGAGCCTCTGTCAAGTTATCTGCAAACGAAAAAAAAAGAGACTAGTCACACTCTTCTCCATATAACTCATACACAGGTTAGTAAAGTGAAATATAACACTACAAGTCCAACTCACAGTGGGCAATACTCTGTGAGTTCTCAGAGGCTGACACTAATTGATTTGTGTAATTGAAGATTGCTCCTGTCACACAGCAGTCTTTAGGACAGTCCCCTTCACATAAAAGACAAGAAGAATTTACATTTATTGCCAACGTCAAACAAAAGCAGGAATGAATTTGAAAGAAATAAGACAAATTTTAAACACCCACTAGAGTACTCATAGTTGCATTTGTAATCAGGTGTATCAGCAAAATGCAAGGCAGCAGTCCATCGCCATTGCGGGAGCCTTTTGATTTCATCAGGCCACGAGCAAACAGCAGCTAGTTCACCATTTGCATGTGCAGGCAGAAGTTTCTTCACTGCAACTACAGTTCCTTCCTCAAAATAGCCCTAAGGATTGATAAAAGGGCACTATTATGTACTAAAAAGATATCCTTTTGTCCACAGTCTAATAAGAAATTCAATGAAACAGTAAACACAAAAAAAAAAAAAACAAAATCCTCCTTTTTCTTTCTTTCCATCTTAACCAATAGAGTATTTAATTGATGTTTAAGTATCTTTACAACATTCTTTAGCTATCAGATCTATAATTAAAGTGATCATTTCTATAACAATTTTTTTTTCACCTGAGCTATTTTGCAGACAGCGTAGTGACCATCGTCTCCCCAAGAAAGAACTCCATGGACAAGATGTGTAAGCACGAGTATACTTGCAACCCACATTCTAAGAGATAAACCCATCCTGAGAAGAAAAAGGATCAAAGCTTCTATCTTTATTTCAAATATAGAAAGAGAGAAGAGATAGGTAAAACAAGTGAGTTTCTTTACCTCCCCAAAGCCTAGAAATTGGTTTCTTTTGCATCAGCTTGTTTGATTTTCTTTACTCTATACTTTCCATTGATGGGGATATATGCAGATTGCAGAGTAATTAACTATATTTAATTGCTGGGACTTGGGAGACTAAAAAAATAAGGGGTTTAACACGCAAATAATGTTGCACTTTCTTTTTTCGTTTCCCAACAACAATTAGTAAATTTTTCAGTACGACGTCCAAAAACAGGATTTTTGAACTAAATAAAAACAAAACAACTTGGAAAATGAACAAAAAGAGACAATATCTGTCGAAATCTTATCTACAGAAGACCAAACTCCAAAGTACAAATAATAATAACTTTCCCTAAAAGATCACACATTTTCCCTAGGAGTAGTAGAAGACTAGAGAGCAATTCTTGTTTCAGCTTAGAAGTGAAATCATTTTCAACCACCGAATGAAAAATATCAGCCTGTCTCAGGAAGATTACACAGAATATTGGATTTTACTATTTTAGCAATGGTCACGTGAGAAATGGAATCAGCTAAACATAGAGATATCATTCATGCGCTAAGTAAAACCAGCTTGTGATAACGTTCCCAATATCCTTCATTTTCAGTTTCAAGTGCCTGAGATTGACACAAGCTTAAGTTGATACACATTGAATATGGTGTTGTCCTAGATGGATAATAGAATTTTGGCTACTACTTATTTGAATTAAACTAAGAACAATGGCAGTCGCATAAACTTGACTAACATTACATGACCTACGGAGTTTGTAGAGTGAGTCGCATATCGTTCTTGGGGATATCTGTCTTAGTTTCATGCTTCAGCAAGCTTAGGTTTTGAAGAAAATATACGGTTAAGAGTGGCCGCCAAGCGAATTCCACCTTGTGCTAGTCTCTTCTCCACAACGGGTAACCGAGAGAGGAAATAGTCATCTGCAGAACCAACGTGCGAGAAAGTCGAAGATCACAGCTTTGCATACGAGTGTATAACTGAGATGAACATGTGTGGGTAATGAAAGCTAATATATTTGTTTCAGTGTGAATACTAATTGTCGAAACTTCAGTTAACATTTTCTAGAAACTTTGAATTCAATGCTGAGTGAGTATACCTCCTAAAGTAGTCCCTGGGGTAGCGTTTCTGTAAGCATATTTGCAGGCCAGATTTATGCTTTCAGATGCATACCTGAACACATCCAAAACCGTACTAAATCAATAATGATGTAATGCAGCTATCACCAGACTTCTCTGTTATTCATAAACTTTCTAGATCTCTGAATGTTATCCATTTTTTTGCATTTAACATCGCTGTGAAGTACTAATTATATGTGTATCTTGATTCTTGACAGATAAAGATATATCTATATCTACATGCTTACGGATTTGGACAGGCCGTTTGGTTAAGTTGACATGACTCCCACGACGGAACATCATTTGACCAGCCATGCTATATTCAGACAGCAAATAATCAATATGAGTTGATTGGTTATAACGTATTGGCAGTGGTGTAGTTCCATAAAGAAAGTACATTCTTACCGTAAGATTCTCTTGAAGTGCTTGAATCATGAGTGGAAGACTTTTATTGTAGTATGTTTTAAGAGCAGACTCAATAATCATGTTATCCCAGACCTTCATATTTGAAAGGATGTTTTTTTAGACTGCGGATCATTAAAGAGATCATAGCAACACATTTTATTCAGTCCGGTAACTTCCGAAAGTTCAGATCATTCAAGGCTAATCCAATCAGGAAATATAACTTTTTTGAGCATCAGTATGATTGATAACAAACACTTACATGGTGCAAATTTGTTTTGCGACGGTACCAACGGACTGTTATGGTGTTTCCACCTTCATCACCCAGGAAACCAACATGCAAGGGCTGTGTAAATTACATATATAACTCAGACAGAACTCGTTTTGATATGATTCATTCGGAATGGCAAAAAGACTTTACCTGGTGAACATCTCCGATATAATGTGATAAGAACATGAGAGCCTCTGTCAAGTTGTCTGCAGACAAAGACTAGTCACGGCTCTACGCTCCACAGAACTCAAACTGAAGCTTAGTATCGGATTCACTATATTGTCACTCACAGTGGACTATTCTCTGCGAGTTTTCAGAAAACGACATAAGTTGCATCGTGTAATTGAAAATGGCTCCTGTCACACACCGGTCTTGATGCTTATGAGTGTCGTGGCAGTCCCCTTCACAAAGACAGAACATATAGATTAGACTTCGGATAAGAATAGAGGCTAAAAAGGTAGTTGGAGGTGGGGACGAATAAACCAACGACAATACTGGTAGTTGCATCTATAATCAGGCGTGTCAACATAGTGTAAAGGGCTAGTCCATCGCCATTGCCAATGGTGTTTAATCTCATCAGGCCAAGAGCAAACAGATGCTAAATCTCCTTCAGCGGATTCAGGTAAGAGTTTCTTCACTGCAGCTACAGTTTCTTCCTCAAAGTAGCTCTGAGGATTGAAAATGTCACTATCAGAGATCACAAAAGCCAAACTTTATCATAACAGTAATCTCCTAGAGTATTTTTTTAACAGTTAAATAGCTAAGCTGGTCATCAATTGGGTAACAAAGTTCTTCATATTCGTAAACCATAGTTATTTCAGTAACTGTAGGGTTCAAGCTTAGAATCTAACTAAACAAAATCGTTTGCAAGTATTACCTCGGCTATTTTGCAGACGGCGTAATGACCTTCCTTTCCCCAACTCATAGCTCCATGGATGAGCTGTGTAAGCACGAGTACTCTCGCAAACCACAGTCGCAGCGACAATTCCATTCTGAAACAGTTACAAAGTTTCGATTTTTACACTACCAGGTTTGTCGAATCAGAGATGGTGTTACTCGATTTTGCTAAATTGGATATTGGGTTGTCGTAGAATTAACGAACCGATTCAAAAAGAGAAGTCAAAACTGTCGAAGAGAGAGATACCTTCACAAAGCCTTGATCTTGGTTGGTCTTCCAAAATTCATTTGGCTGCTCGGCTCATTGAATATATATACTATTACTTTGGAATTTAAAATATAAAAAAAAAAAACAAAAAAAAAACAAATGAACCTTTTTAAGCTCAAAAATTGACACAAAATGAAATTCTCATGTATTTGTTCATTATGTTGACTATGATGTGATATTCCTAACATTCAAAAGCCAAAGTTCCTATTGCTTCTTGTTAAAAAGTATAACAGATTTTGGTTAATTTGCAAATTATAAAAATTGATCTGGAAAATCTATCGTTTCTTTAATATACAAACATTTGTTTAGTTACATATATATGTAGAATACTTGCATGTAGACTGTAGACAGCTTATCTGATATATATGTTCCATAGTTACATAGTGTCTCTTTGACCAAAACAGAGATAAATAAAGCTAATGAACAAACTCTTGTACATCTATGAACATAATCCACCAGACTTTATTATTTATTCACCATGGTTCTTGGTCGCTGAACATTTTCTCCCTTTGTAGAATCATCAAGTTTCAAGCAGAATCTTACCAATATGGTTACTACTTTCCATAAGGCTATGAGCTTCTGCTGCTTCTGCCAATGGTAAATACTTGTAAATTACCGGTTTTACCTTTCCGGCTTCTATCGCTGGCCAAACAATCTTCTCAACTTCCGCTACAACAACCGCTTTGTTTTCCTTGCTTCTTGGTCTTAACGCAGCTCCTATAGGATGAAAAACAGATCAAGATTTTCAATAGGGTCTCAATTTCGGTTATGAGGTATGATTGAATCCTATATCACTAAGAATAATCTTATGTACCTAAGACAGTGAGACGCTTTGGAAGTAGACTACTTAGTTTTATCTCTGCATTGGCTCCTCCCATTAAACCGATAATACATAACCTTCCATCGAAGTTTAAGCTGTCGAGGTTTTTCTGCAAATACGGCGCCCCGATGCAGTCCAAGATAACATCCACACCTTTCCCATCGGTTTCCTCTTTTACCTTTGCGACAAAGTCCTCGGTTTTGTAATTTATACAAACATCAGCCCCGAGCTCTTTGCAAGCAGCTAGCTTTTCCTCGTTCCCTGTTAGTCAAAAACAAAATTGGAACATTGTTAACAAAAGAAAACATGGAGGTCGGTCATCAACTGAAGCTTTAGACCAAACCTGCTGTGACGAATACTCTCCCTCCTTGATGTTTAGCCATCTGAATTGCAAATGTCCCAATCCCACTAGAACCTCCATGAACCTAAAATATAAGCAACTATCAACATTAGCAAGTAGCTAGACAAGAACACTAAACCCCCAAGAGAGAATACAAAAAGAAAGTAAAGTAAATGATGAAGCTTTTAGAGTTTCAGTAATAGGACTGGCTCCTTAAAATTCGTAGAATCAATCACGCATTATAAATCATAAGCTAGAGAATCAATTTTACGAAGCGAGCACAAACTGAAATAAAAGGAAAATAAACAACTTCTCACATTGCCATGAGATCTGACAGCATATACATAGCATTATAGCAACAGGATGAAGTGAAATACCAAGAAGGATTCACCAGGGGAGAGACGACCCATCATGAAGACAGTAGACCAAACAGTGCATGCCACTTCAGGGAAAGCCGCTGCATCTTTTAGAGAGATACCAGCGGGGACTGGAAGGATTTGTCCAACGGGTACAGCAACTTTCTCCGCGTAACCTCCTCCAGAAAGAAGAGCACACACCTGAGACAAAAAGAGAGCGTCAAAAGTTTAAGACTTTAACCCAAGACACCAAATTTTTACTTCAAAAGTAATTCACTTGCCCAAGTCTAAGTAGATAAAATGAAGGCAATCCAACATAAAAGCTGTAATAAGCTTAACCAACAGCTAAACAGATTAAAACGAATTTAAACCAGACACCTCTCCAATTGTTCTGTCACTGAATCCTATATTACTAAGAACATAACCAATCATAAATCGAGCTCACAGATTCCATTGAACTCAACAACGAAACCACAGAAGAAAAGGGATGTAATCTTCTTCTTAATATACCTGGTCTCCGACTTTCCAACGAGAGACGGACTTGCCGATGGATTCGATGGTACCGGAACACTCGAGACCAGGGTAAGGACTAGCGCCAGGTGGTGGAGAGTAAGAGCCAAGTCTCTGGAGAGTATCGGCGCGATTCAGAGCAGTGGCGTGAACTCTGATGAGAACCTCATCGTCCTTCACTTGTGGGTCTTCCACTTCTCGGAGTTGTAGAACCTCCGGAGCTCCTGGCTTCGAGATCACGATCGCCTTCATTCTCTTTTTCTCTCGCTTCCGTATCAAAACCACCTTCTTCTCCTTCTCTCCTTTATTCGTCTTAAAAGACACAAATTTTAACCGTTCTTTTTCTGCCGTTGAAGTAATTAAAATTTACTTTGGAATTGATCGGTAAAACAGTCGAAAGCCGGTATTGGGATTTAGCCGCTACCAATTTGCGTGTGCGGTAGTACTTAACGATTCAAATAGGCGGTAAAATCAAGTGGTATAGAGTTTTAAGCCGATGATTCACACAACCGCTTTGTCCTAACTGCATTCTGTCTAACCGGTAAAAAAATAACAAGACACAACTTCGATTCATAAGGCATGTTCATATCTTTGCTTAGCTAGAGGGTGCATTTTTCTTTAACAAGATTCAGTTTCAACATTCCACAAGCCCAAAACCGAAATATAGACTCTCTGATTATGTATTAATTTTCTAAACCGGAAATCTCGAACCAAACGGTCCAAACCCCAAGAAAATAGCAGATTGGGTTTTGCTACAACACCAAAAGGTTAGGCTAAGGATGAGTTATGTACACAGAACAAAGTCAGAATACAAGACAAACTCAAAGAAACTTTTTAATCCCATTCCTCATCAGCAGCAACCTACTGCTTCTTTAATCCCACTCCTCATAAGCGGCAACCTTCTGCTTCTTCCATTTATAGGCAGCATCAAGTATCTTAAGATTTGTAGTCTCTGGTTCTTCTGGGAACAAATACTCAATGTATTCTTCATACCTGCCAAAGATTCAAACAAATTTTTCACATTAAGCTTTAGCATCTCGTTCTCACATTCCAAGGATAACAAATAGAGAAAGTGTTTGTATGCAATGCGTACTCTGTAGAGCCGTCTTCTCTGCTAATCGCCTTTCTCTTCTTAAGCTTCTTTGGGAGCTTCGATTGAACGACACTGACATCCCCGAGATTACCAAAGCTCATCTCCATGTTAATCCAATCCTCCAAAAGACTTGCACGCTCTTCTTTCAGCTCTGGCGTGGAGGCTTTGTAGAATGTATTGGCTCTCTCGAAGACCGCTGAGTAGAAAAAAAGAGAAAAGGAAACAGTTATAACGTGTCACAAGAAATCATCAAAACTCATAATATAACATGTAGCTTTCATACCTCTTGCGCGTCTGATGCATTCTATTTTGCTTTCAATATCAACTTCTTTTTGGTCTTTACCTTTGTGTTCCGCAGCAGAAGCTTCGAAGTTCGCAAAGCTCACCCACACCTTATAATGTTTTGTACGGTCCAAGAGCCGGTCATATAAAGCCCGTGTCCTCTCTACTTCCTTTTCTGATATCTCAAACTCTATGTACGTCTGCCACAAAACAACATACAGAATTTAATGATCCAATCGGTTCACAAGTCTGAGAGATCTTCAATCACTTGTTTGGATGCATTTGACTGGAAAACAAAAAAAACAAACTTACCTTCCATAGCAGCTCAGGCGTGTCTAGAGTAGGCTGAGATGTTGCAAGTTCAAGAATAGCTCTGGCTCGTTCGGATTCAGCAAGAGATCTCTCCAATTCAGAGTACTTGATCCAAGCATAGCAGTTCTCAGGAGACCATTCAAGATACCTCTCGTATAACTTTCTACATCTATCTATGTTTCCCAACTTGAGTTCCATCTCAGTGTAGTTCTTGAATATCTGTTTTGCAGGAAAAAAATCACCCCAGTAAGTAACAACGTGAGAATGAGAAATAGTGTAAACCATTTCCAGATTAACCTCCGTCAAGCTTACCTTATCTTTTGGAGCTATCCCAATAGCATTTCCTAATATCTTGCGTGCGCCCGTGAGATTCAATTGCCTGATTTCAAATTCTGCAGCGAGCAACCATATCTTGGCAAAAGAGAATTTGGTGTGGGGAATGAGCTTGAGGCATTTTCTGTAATGTTTGGTAAGACAAATACAAACAGTCAGTCTAAAGTTCTAAACCGCCACAAGCGAAGTGAAACGTAGATGAAATGTAATAACTTCACAAGTTTCAGAATACCTGTAAACAGCTCGTGTACGCTCCACATCTTTAGTTTCAATCTCTTCATACAATGCATAATTAATCCTACACCAATTAGTCACATCAGTGTCAGTGGTTGGAGAAAACCGCAGAAACCATGTATGCTACCAAACACAAACAACAAAAGCTGTGCAAGAATCCGTTTTAACAGATTTATCTAGTAACCCGAATGTGCATAAAGATCGACAAGATGAATAACTATTATCTGCCTAAGACAACCAAACCCAAACAGTTCAGTTACACGAAACTAAACTTAACCTTCTTAAGCAAACCACGATCAAAATAAGAAGCCGATAACCAAAATCTGTAAAGAATATAGAAAGGAAAAAACTCACCAAAGGTAGATGTATCTTCGCCAGTATCGTTTCTCCTCGGCAGGTGGAACATTATCAGTAGCCCTCTCATAGACTTGTCTGATCCTATCTTTATCCCCAACAGTCTCTTCTAGCCTAACATAATCAAACCAAGAATCGTACTTCAAAGGATCCTTGCTCACATCATCTTCATACTCAAACCTCTTCTTCCCAACAACAGCGTCCTCAATCCCTTCCTCACCCCCAACCCGTTTCTCAAAAGCCACAAACTTTTTATACAAACCCTCAGCTCTTCCTTTAGGAACACGATCAAGACCATACTTGTAAATAACCCTAGCCCGTTCCACTTCCTTGCATCGTTCTTCAAACTCAGCAAACGCAACAAACAGACTCTCAGCTTCTTCATCATCTTTAAGCTTCTCCGCAGCGCGTTCGTAAACCTTCCTAGCAACCTCAACTTGACCACCACGCTTCATCTCAAACTTCGCATATCGAATATAAGCAGAAACCGTTGGATGGCAAAGCACAAACCTTTCGTAGATTGACCTCGCCCGTTCGACTTCTCCAAACTTAAGTTCGAATTTAACAAACAAGTTCCAACCTTTTTCATCTGGTGACCAACTCATCCACCGCTCGTATATCTGTCTAGCTCCAGAGATATTCCCAAGCATTGCCTCCATGTGAGTATACTTTACCCAAAGCTGGTCCACTCGAGGGAGAAGCGTAAGGGCACGTTCCAAAACGTTCCTCGCACTGTTGATAAACTTGTTCTTCATCTCAAACTCAGCGTACTTGACCCACAGCGTATGGTTCTTGTGATCTCCTTCTACAGCTCGTTCCCACACGCTCCGAGCACGTGCGTAGTCCATCTGCGAGGCTTCCCACTGTGCGTATTTGATGTAAACTTGGGTGTTGCATCTCGCGCTGCTGACCTGGTTTTCGAAATCCTTTCGACGTCGGAGTTTGTAGTCGGAAAGCTCAGTCGGGTCAGTGATTTTCTGATTCGGCGGACGGGTGTCAGCCTCTTGCCTCTCTCGAGCTTCCCTTAGAATCTGCTCGGCGGTGATTTGCACCAGCGCTGGAGTCTTGTTCTTCACCCGCGTCGGACGTGGAAGCTTCAATGAGGCCATGGTGTCGTGTCGTAGTCTCTAGGGCTGAAAGAAGCTCCTCCTCTTCGTCGTCGTCGGTGTAAAGCGTAGTTTTATCCTTAATTGTCTATTTTAAGTTCCTCTGATTTTTTTGGTTATTATTGTATAATTTATACTGCTATATAAATTTTTATTACAGTTGTCTATTTACAAAAATAATTTTTGTTTAATTGATTAAAACAAGTAAATAACAGAGATTTATCTACATTGTAACTAAATAGTACAACTAGTATAACTTTATACCAAAAATTAACATTTAAGATTAAAAGATATTTTAAATTAAAGAAATGTGTAGCTATAATAAAAAAAATTTACTATGTAAAGTATGATAATAAATATTTTGGAACAATGATCTAATATTAGTCTACAAAAAAAAAATCAATTAATTTTATACAACAAATCGATTTAATAAGCAAAACTATATAACTATACAACAACAGGGGTTTATGGACCAAGCATCACACGTACATGAAGGAGAAAGTCTTACGATTCTGAGGAAGCTCTTGCCATAGTTTGGAGACTAGATATGAAAATTCCATGATGTTTGTCCGTTTTGCTTAAAATTGATAATTTTTTAGTTTAAGTATCATCCCATCAATAAAACCAATCTTCTGGTTTTGCTCGGAGAGAGAGTTCCAAAGGCCAGTAGTCCCATTTAGAGTAGTTGTCGTTATAAAAGAACTGATGTGATTTGTGTTTTCAGATTGTTAGAGGGATCCAAAGTGTAAAGAGAGTCTGATGAGTAGCTCTCAATCAAAGTGGATCTAGAGGAAGGAAAATTGACATGATTTCGAGTTAGTGAGAAAATGTAACTTGAAGCAAAGTCCTACAAACAGCACAAAGTAGTGGCAGTAATCGAAAAATAGAACAAAGAAAAGGTCAACGTGTTGATTGTATTGATTCACATAATAAGATATTATGTAAAAGCTAATCCCAAAAAACAATATGTTAGAATATACTATAGTAAATTACATCGAGTATGTTATACTTCTTTCATATCTCGATATTATAAAATGGTCAATAATGCTAAAACTCATTTTCTTTGCTGTCAAGCAAATTTTTACAGATATTTAACTCTGAATTACATGCGTAATTTATATATGTTTACGGATTTGGACAGGTCGTTTGGTTAGGTTGACATGACCTCGCACGACCGAACATCATATGATAGCCGTATTAATGTGAAGGCAGCAGTTACAACAAACACACAGTATGAATTAAGTTTATCGGAAGCCTACTAAGAACGAGCTGAATCTTAAATTGAATAAAGAAAGCAAGATTGTACCATGAGTTTGGCTTAAAGGACTTGAATCATGAGTGGAAGGCTTGAAATGTAGTGTTTTTCTAGATCACGGTCGCTACCAATTAGCGTAGCCGTAGGAATACAAGGATTCAAAAAGGCTGTTTAGTTAAGTGGTAGAGAATTCTAAACCGATGGTTCTAAATTTCCAGGTTCACAACAGCTTTAAAAATGTTTTGCCAATCAAGAAATCATTTTAATCAAATACTTTTTACTGTACCAGTACCGTTATTTTTTACTGCTATTTGTTACTCTTCAAGCAGCGTTTAAAAATATCTTTAATATGACCTTTTTAATGGCCCATTTTTTGGGCTCACAAATACAAATCCTTCGATCGTTTTGAGATTTTTCTTGGGTTTTATATGCTAAGCCATGACGTAATCAACCAAGGAAAACTCGATATGTACCATCACTGTCATCGATCAACATAATGAAACAAAACAAAAAAGAAACCAAAACCCCCCCTCTAACCACCAAACGTTTAAAGCGTTTTCATCCATAAATATTTTACTCATACCGACTTCTTTAAAATAGTTTATTTATTAGTTTTTGAATTATTTTTCCTTTATCCAACAAATCCGAAACCGTGTGAACGAATCAGAGAGTCACAGGTGGATCCATGCCGACTTGTTTTATGCAAATCGTGGCGTCTCACGTGGTATTATAGTATCTCTATCGCTAGGACCCACCTGAAAGCCTCCATTAATGACGGTCTTCTCTCGTGCTTCTTCCCTCCTCAATTCCTCATGATCTAAAAACTAGAGAGATCTCATTCTATCCACGCTCTCTCAGTTTCATCATCTTCGCTTCTTCCGCTCTTCTTCTCTGGTTAGTTCTTCTTCCCTCTATCTCTCTCTGGTTAGCTCGTATGTTTAGCTTTGATTGGATTTACAGTCTACAGAGATTGCATTGTTTCTTTAGCTTCGAATTGGTATTGGATTATCAGAAAAACTTGTCCTTTCAAACTAATGGGTCTGATTGGGTTTAGAGTGTTACATCGATTCTGATTCAAGTGTGTTCTCAATCAATCAAAAGTTTTGAGCTTTTTTTGTGATCAGCTAGATACTGTCTTGAACTTAGCAGCCTAGATCTCTCATGTTTGCTTTTCAATTTGTACAAGTGATGTTACAATCGAGAATAGGAAAGAAATTGCAGCAAAGATTCAATTTTGACGTGAGGCTAAGTTAGCTGCTTTTAATACGAAGATACAGATGTGTGATGTCTGTGTAAAGTGTGTGGCTTTTTGTTGCTAATGAGTGTGGGAAAACTCTGCTGCAGGTTTTGGTTTAGCATTGCAGGGAACGATGATGGACCTAACGAAGCTGAACCCTCCGCAGATCACTTTTTACTGCTCTGCGTTTTCTGTGTTGATCACAGTTCAGTTGACGGCACAGCTTGTAATGCAGCATCTCTCTCACTGGAAGAACCCTAAGGAACAACAGGCAATACTCATTATTGTTCTTATGGCTCCTATCTACGCCGTTGTTTCCTTTATCGGTTTGTTAGATGTCAAAGGAAGTGAGATCTTCTTCCTGTTGCTAGAATCAATCAAAGAATGCTACGAAGCACTTGTGAGTATTTTGTTTTCTCTCGACTTGTTTCTCTTTTTCTTAGTCTTCAACATTATATGGAAATACTTAACTATTTCTCGATTTCTATTGCAGGTCATTGCGAAATTCTTGGCATTGATGTATAGTTACTTGAACATATCTATCAGCAAAAACATCGTGCCTGATGGAATCAAAGGAAGAGAGATTCACCATACTTTCCCAATGACTTCTTTCCAGGTATGTCTCTTATCTATCTTCGCAAGACTTTTCTTCTATGTATCTGCCTTTGTACCCTTAATAAAGCTTTGCGTCTATTGTTTTGATAGCCTCATGTAGTCCGTCTGGATCATCGCACTCTTAGACTTTTGAAATACTGGACATGGCAATTCGTGGTCATCAGACCCGTGTGCTCCATCTTGATGATAGCTTTACAGCTCATCGGGTTTTATCCTTCTTGGTTGAGCTGGACATTCACAATCGTTCTCAATCTCTCGGTTTCTCTGGCCTTGTATTCACTTGTGGTTTTCTACCATGTGTTTGCTAAGGAGCTTGCTCCTCATAATCCACTCGCAAAGTTCCTCTGCATCAAAGGAATTGTCTTCTTTTGCTTCTGGCAGGTAAATTGTTTCTCTAATCACTAAACCCCTCAAAGCAAGTAACTCGTCTTTGGATTCAAATATTCATTAAGAAATCTTTTGATTCTGGAACTGCAGGCAATAGCACTAGACATACTGGTGGCAATGGGAGTGATCAAATCTCACCATTTCTGGTTGGAGGTAGAGCAAATCCAGGAAGCTATTCAGAATGTGTTGGTCTGTGTCGAGATGGTTATCTTCGCTGCGGTTCAGAAGCATGCGTACCATGTTGGTCCTTACAGCGGGGAGACCAAGAAGAAACTCGATAAAAAGACAGAATGATCTTGTCCCCGGTTAGAGTGGAAATCGACCGACTTTCGTCAGCCATTTTGTAGCAAATCCTTGGTGTTATTTTGTTTTTTTATGGTACGTTGAGGAGAGAAAAAAATCAAAGCTTTTTTGGTTTAAGGGCTGTTATGATGATGCCATTCCTCTTTAGCATCTAGTGTATGGAGACTTGAAACTTATTGCTTGTCATGATTGGGAAAAGAGACACTNAAACTCTCTCTCCCACAGGAAGCCACGTCATGACTTTCATCTCCTCCTTATATGCCACGTGTTTTCTAAATTCGAAATGAAAGCTTTGACTATTCATAGATTTTGAATCAATAGAAGCCCAAAACTAGAAAGGGCCGACTCTTTTTTCCCGATCTTCTCCCCCGACAATACGTATAAGCCGTTCGTCTCATCACTTCCTTCTTCTTAAATTTTTCCAAGTCGTCTGATTCTCAAATCATGTTACC
>OVBI01001403.1:0-35070 GCA_900406495.1 Sisymbrium altissimum | reverse complement strand
AAAAAAATAAAAAAAAAAAAAAAAAAAAAACAATGGTACACTAGTGAAGGCGTTGTTGAAGAACAATATACTCGTGTTGGCAAAAAAAAAAAAGAACAAGATACTCGAAGAAAAGCGTTCACCAAGTCCGAAACTTACTATTATTTACATAATAGTCCCGGATTCTTAACATGTATTACGTTTTCCCCGTATTTAATTTAATATTTTAATTATAACCCCAATTTGGAAAACCATGTTCATGTACACCCTCCAATTTGAATTTTTTTCATTTCAGTTTCCTCTTCCCATGGAACAGTCTGGTACACTAGTGAAGGCCTTGTTGAAGAACACGAACAATCCGAGACTAGCATGGAGAATCTTCAAGAGAATATTCTCTTCTCCTTCAGAAGAAAGCCACGTCATGTCATTCTCCGCAGCACCAACCATCGCTCGTATCATCGTCCGAGCCAAAATGCAACAAGAAATCGACGAACTTCACAGTCTTATCCTCTCTTCATCAATCCAACCCGTCAAAGTTTCTTCCTTTCTCTCGATTATATCAATCTTCGCTAAATCGAACCACATCGAGAAAGCGTTCTCGCAGTTCCAATTCGTCCGGTCACAATTCCCTGAGAACAAACCAAGAATCTACTTGTACAACGTGTTGCTGGAAAGTTGTATAAAGGAAAGACGTGTGGATTACGTTTCGTGGTTGTATAAAGACATGGTGCTCTCTCGGATTGCTCCACAGACTTATACGTTTAATCTATTGATACGTGGTTTGTGTGATTCAAGTTGTGTGGATGCTGCTCGTGAGTTGTTCGACGAAATGTCTGAGAAAGGTTGTAAGCCAAATGAGTTTACTTTTGGGATATTGGTTCGTGGGTATTGTAGAGTTGGTTTGTCTGATAAAGGTTTAGACTTGGTGAATTCGATGGAAAGTTATGGGGTTTTGCCTAATAAAGTTGTGTTTAATACCATCGTTTCGAGCTTCTGTAGAGAAGGTAGGAATGATGAGTCTGAAAAGTTGGTGGAGAAGATGCGAGAGAGAGGTTTGGTTCCTGATATTGTAACTTTTAACTCGAGGATATCAGCGCTTTGTAAAGAAGGAAAGGTTTTGGACGCGTCTAGAATTTTTAGAGATATGGAGTTAGATGAATATTTGGGTCTTCCTCGTCCTAATAGTATAACGTATAACTTGATGCTGAAAGGATTCTGCAAGGTGGGGATGATGGAAGAAGCTAAGACCCTCTTTGAGTCGATTAGAGAAAATGATGAGCTCTGTAGTTTGCAGAGTTACAATATTTGGTTGCAGGGGTTGGTCAGACATGGGAAGTTTATAGAGGCTGAAACTGTCCTTAAGCAGATGGTCGATAAGGGAATATGGCCGAGTATATATTCTTATAATATCTTGATGGATGGATTGTGCAAATTGGGCATGTTATCTGATGCGAATGCTGTCGTTGGCTTAATGAAAAGAAATGGTGTTTCCCCGGATTCTGTAACTTATGGCTGTCTTCTACATGGTTACTGCAATGTTGGGAAAGTTGATGCAGCTAAAAAGTTATTGCAGGAGATGATGAGGAATGATTGCTTACCAAATGCTTATACTTGTAACATTTTGCTCCATAGTCTTTGGAAGATGAGGAGAATGCCTGAAGCAGAAGAGTTGCTGCGAAAGATGAATGAAAAAGGTTATGGACTAGATACTGTCACCTGCAACATTATAGTTGATGGACTCTGTGGAAGTGGGGAATTAGATAAAGCTATTGAGATAGTTAAGGGAATGCGGGTGCATGGAAGTGCTGCTCTTGGTAACCTAGGCAATTCATATGTTGGATTGGTGGATGACAGCATGATCGAGAACAATTGCTTGCCTGACCTGATCACCTATTCAACTATACTTAATGGTTTGTGCAAAGCCGGAAGGTTCGCTGAAGCAAAGAAGTTGTTTGCTGAGATGATGGGAGAGAAACTGCAACCGGACTCTGTCGCATACAACATTTTCATCCATCATTTCTGCAAACAGGGGAAAATATCATCTGCATTTCGTGTTCTTAAAGATATGGAGAAGAAAGGTTGTCATAAGAGCCTAGAGACTTATAACTCACTGATCCTGGGCTTAGGCATACAAAATCAGATATTTGAAATCCATGGATTGATGGATGAGATGAAAGAAAAGGGCATTTCTCCTAATATCTGCACCTACAATACGGCAATTAAGTATCTTTGTGAGGGAGGAAAAGTTGAAGATGCAACTAACCTCTTAGATGAAATGATGCAAAAGAATGTAAACCCAAATGTCTTTTCCTTCAAATACTTAATTGGAGCGTTCTGTAAGGTCCCTGACTTTGACATGGCTCAAGAAGTTTTCGAGACTGCTGTAAGTATCTGTGGACAAAAGGAAGCCCTTTACAGCTTGATGTTCAATGAGTTGCTTGCTGCAGGGCAACTCTTAAAGGCCACAGAGTTGCTTGAAACTGTTTTAGATAGAGGTTTTGAGTTGGGGGATTTTCTTTATAAGGATCTTGTTGCGAGCTTATGTAAGAAGGATGAGCTAGAAGTAGCTAGTGGAATTTTGCATAAGATGATAGACAAAGGATACGGGTTTGACCCTGCAGCATTGATGCCTGTGATAGATGGCCTAGGTAAGATGGGAAATAAGAAAGAGGCAAATGAATTTGCGGAGAAGATGATGGAAATGGCTTCACTTGGTGAAGTAGCAAACAAAGTCGATCCAAATGCGAGAAATTTACACCAGAAAAAGCATAATAAGTATGGTGGAAACAACTGGGAGACTATATTGCACAGGTATGGATGATAATTTCTCCTTCTGGTTTGTCTTCTCTTAATGCTTGTCCTGTTTTACCGTTTCAGTGGGTATTTTAAGATGCTTTTATTGGAAGTTTTGCAGTTCTTTGCATTGTCCTTTGAAGCATTCATGTACATGACTAGAAAAATGACTCGTTGATTTCCACTGAGTTCACATTGAGAGAATTGTTTTAAATGTCTTTTCAGAAACTTAATAAATGTTCTCCATATCAATTGCTATTTTGCAGAGATGACGGCAGTGGAATTGCACTAAAATCTCTGACTAGGGTGAAAAAAGGATGGGGTCAGGGGGATATTTCAAGCTTTCAGCCTCCGAGAATTGACTACTTAGACTACTGGGAGGACGATGGTTAGGGATATTGCATGAATCTGTTTTCTATCTGATGGGAAAGTTCAGATGACGGTCAAGCACATATATCAGGTGCAGCTCATCAAGGATGCAAAGGCTAGTCTCAGTTGGCTGGTACAGGTAAGAAGAAACTAGAACTTGAAAGAACCTAATAAATCCCAAGGGACGATGAAACAAGAAAGAACACTGTTGCTGTAAGTTCAGTTCTCTTAGTAACAACTTCTGATATATAGAGAGACTTCAGACTTATATGATTTTTGGAAGACAATTTCAAGTAACGAGAGTAGGATTGTAGGAATGGACTTGCAGCAGTAACTTTCTCTATAGAGTGGCATACTCTTTTGATCATTGTCTCCATGCTCATCAGCTCATGTATACGAGAGCTTAGGTATAGTAGCTCATGTACAGCCTGAGAGATCTCTAATGAAGCTAAATATCTCCCTATAGACCAAGCTGGTGGAGAAAATAGGGAAAAGAGCTTCCCACTTTCATATTGAATTTGAAGTCAGCTTTGAATTTTGGGTCAAAGGAGCACAACCTACATTGTTGGAAAAATATGTAAGCTCCTACTACTATTCTTGTGCTTTTTGTCCGCACAGTTTCTGGTTTCTCGAACAAAAGGAATTTGAGTGTATAAAGCGACTAAGTTTGTTGAAACATAGTAGACTGTTTTTTTTTCATGTTTTAACAAAGATCAGTTGAAGTGTTAACATCATGTTCAATACAGCGAAATGGATATTCTATAATCATGGCACATTCTTTTCATGTTCCTCGTATCAATGAAATCATGGATTAGATAGTAGTAATACAGTAACCCTGAAACAAGACATTTCCCAAAAATATATAGGTGAAAACACACATGATAATTCAATCGCCGTAGTTGCAGAGCTTAAGAATCAAGATAAAAAATGATTGTACAGGCATAAAATACAAGTTTCCGGTATACATCGCCTATATACAAAAATCTGTCAAGGAGATGCAGGAGACCAGTTACTACTACTGCCACTTGCAAAATGGTCTTCAGGGCCCTGGAAATATGTTTACACACGATTCCGAGGCTAAAAAGATGAGTGAGATTTCTAAACATCTACTAAATCAGTAGAATCTTCCTGGTGCTTTGTACGTTACAACCTTCTTGCTTTGAGTGTTTATCAGGATGGCCCAGTGCTACCAAAAGAACCTCCCAGATTGATTTGAAAAGCTTCGTGCAAACTTATTTTTATTGTTTGACTCTGTGATAATCTATATATGTCGATACATTCCTCGAGATCCGCTTCACAAGTCAGAAGAACCCACTCCTTATCATCATCCAAGTACTTGAGATCAAACCAGGAAACGTCATCTATGTTGAAACGCCTAGCAATCTCTTGCTGCAGCTCTCTGTAGCCCCAGCTCGGGAGCAAGGTAAACCGTATTCTGGCCTCACCAAATGTTGCTTTCACTTTAATAGCCCCTCCAGCTCTTAAGCTCATGTTGCCACTACCTGATAGTGGAGGTAAATTTTCAAGAAGAGGAGGCTCCTTGAATATTTTATGGCTCTGCGTTCTTGCGAGACAATTTGTTTCTTCCTGATTCCCATTCTGCAGTTCCGCCTCGCTGTGAGCTTTCTTCAAGACCGCAGCATCCTCAGCAACCTGCAGAGTATTTGCAGTATTCGCAGCATTGGAACTTGAACCAGAGCAAGAAGATGTTGGTGACCTTGGTGCTGGTTTATCCTCTGCCAAACCACCGTTTTCGGTTGGAACATTCAAATGCTGTAACTGTTCATTACTCTTCAAGGAAGTGCCATTACTGGACATATTTGGGGAGCTCAACTCTGGGAAGCTTGTATAGAATGAATCGAGTGGGATAGATCCCTGTGCACCTTGAACAGAGTCCATAACGAGTTGGAGTTTCTTCAACGAATGCCCAACCTTCTTGATTTTCCGGGACGGCCATCTTGTTATCCCGTGGTGCCGGCATATCCTTTTTAAGGTAGTTGGACAAACTGCAACATAAGAACGAAACCCTGTCACATCCCTGTCTGATTTTTACACTAAAGCTAGAATGTAAAGAATTTCTGGTTCTCGTCTAACATGTGTGTGTTTATATCACATTTCCCACGATAGTGTTCCCTTACATATTCATTTGGGATCCGATGGGTTTGGACTAAAGAGCGTATTGGTTATGCTTTTCCCACGACACAAGAAGAATCAATGTTCATTAAGAGTAAAGCTATGTTTTTAGCAGTGTACAATAGTTTCTTACCACCAATGCTCTTGGCTGCATCCTTGAGGCTTCCGGCAAAGTATTGTCGAAGAACATCCAAGCCAATGGTCTTTTCTGTTTTTGTTCGTCTCTTTTCCCCTGGTCTTCTACTCCCTAACATATTTCCACCACCAGTCGAAGCTGATTCGGTACTTGGACCACCGTCGACTTTGACTCCTGAAGTTGATACTTGTTGAAACTGCTCAGCTTCTGAAGGAAAATTATTAGGGGCTGGATCAAGCTGACTATTATCCCAGCAAGATGAGCGCTTAAATTCATCTTTTGGATCTTCATTTTGGTACTCCCAAGAAAGTGACACATCTTTACCCTTCTCGTTAGCCTTTATCATGTGGGAGATCCATGAGGACTCTTGCAGCAGATGAATCTCTCTCAAAGACTCTGCGGTTTCTGCTCCAGTTAGTGGGTTCTCTGACAAAACCATGTCCTCTCTAACAAGTAATACGACTTCTAACTCTAGATCCTTGTCGATGACAAGATTTGAACTCCTGAAATCCTGCTGCAGAGTCACAGACAGTGACTTGAGCATTTCTTGTTTCGCTTCAGTGTCAAGGCAGGCTTTTGGAAAGAAGAATTCCAACACAAACTCGACCGAACCATTGGATTTGCTCTTTAACGGGACTGCTAAAGCAGCGTGTAGTCCGGATATCTTGGCGTGGTGCGCAAGAGGGTAGTTGGTCTTGCTAAATGTGGCCACTTCAGGCACAAAAAACAATTTGGTTGACTTGAATGCTTTCCCAACAATACCTTCCCCTTGGAGCAGATGATGTTCAGAGCATGCCTCCAGAAAATATTTGCTCTGTTCATCCAGGACAAAGCAGGCAGAATCGATTGTCGAAACACACTGAGAAAAATTCTCATCAGAATGTCGGGATCCACCTTTCCCCTGCCGAGCACACGGGGCCCATGACAGAGCTAGAGGCAAATCATATGATCTGCAGACCGAGGCCAAGAAATCTGATATCTCAGGTAATGCAGCGTAGTAGAAATCATTATATACCTGCAGAAACTGAAACATGGGGTGACTTTAGCAATGCATAACATTGTTTCTAGGACCTGAATGAAGTAAAAGTCCAGTTAATGCACCTCAACGCTTGGAGTGTTCAAGTTACTTGAACTCGTTAAATCGACGGCCTGCAAAAACACAGCAACATCTTTAAGCTATTGTGATACACAAACAAACTTCTCACTGTTGTCACACAGAAATTAAATCTAAAGAAAATTATGACCTAATGACAGACACAAAGAGCAATCATAGTCCAAACATATGCAGAAGAGAACTGAAGATTCTGCTATTGGACTATAATGAGCACAAACAGAAAGCCTTCCAGTGAAATCTAAGGTTTAATGGTGGTGTTTGTCTAAACATGTGTGGTAAGACTTGCGGATCTACAGTAATTCTTTTAAGAGGAAGAGAAAAACCTCAAGAGCTTTACAGATGTTCTCAAGTTCTGGGCGGTAATTCATCTTCTGAGTTGTTGTGACGATCTCAACAACACCCAAACAAATCCCACTACATCTTTCGAACACAGGAAGGGCAAGTGACCCACGAACATCACACTTTTGTGCTTCTTTGATGCGTGGGTATTCTTCGCTTCTAAAGAAACGTACATCAGGAGTCCACTCAGGAAATTTCTGCAGGAAAACACGACCGGGAAGACCTACTTCTGTCGAACCCTCATCAGCCGGGAAATTATAAGTCTCCGAAACATGTCTGTATTTTGCAAGGCTCGAGTATTCTTGGTTGAACAAATGTGGCTGCTCCAAAGTGGTTAGAAAGTTCTTCCCTTCCTGCTGAAATGGCACCCATATCTGCACAAGGAAGTCCTTATCCGGCACCGCCTCGTCAAGACCACTTATAGCTCGTAATAGTCTCTCCTTCACTGACGAAGAAGGGTCGTCACTTCCTCTCGGGGCAATCCACCAACTTCTTCCCACCTCAGCGTCCTCCAATAGAAACTTTTCTGCTTGCTCAGAACTTGTTGTAACCTGGTTAAAAGGTTCTTGATTCATCGACTTGTCGTTCTTGGGATAACTAGGTGAAGGAAGAAACATTCTCTCTGTTCCTTCATTGGAGAAGTTACCTTGAGATGGGTTCTCATCAAAGCAGAGGAAAGGGGTATTATCATTCATGGCGGTAGAAGCTGAAGCAGTTTCTTCTGTCTGCTTCAACCTCTTACTATCTGTTGTCTCTAGCCAACACCCATCAAACAAAAGCTCATCCATGAAATCCAAATCCATGGCCGACTCAGGGAATGCCCCAAAGCTAGAATTAGGTGAAAACCCACCATTTCCTTCCCCTCCATCGCTACCACCATCATCTTCCATATCTAAGGATTCTTTTTTTATTCTTTTCAATCTAACATCCAACAGATCCTCCACAAGTTCTCAGAGACTGTCCTCAGCTCTTGTTCTTCACGAACCAACCAAACACCATAAGTTTCTTGAAGATGTAAAAGACACAAGATCCAGTGAATAAATGGTACTCTCCTCAGTCCTCAGTATGTGTAAACCCAATCTGAAAACAGATGCAGAAACATTATCAAAAACACATCCAAGAACAAGAGAACAATCAAACTGTTGTTTTCCCAACTTTCAATATTAAAGTGCTTTTTTTCCAAGAGGATGAGATCAGAAATGGTATAAAAGTTATCATATAAGCAGCTTCGCTTTCAATTGAGAGTTGACTTAAAAGAGGGTATCAATCAAAGTAGTGCCATCAATTTCAAGTACACGATACTCCCCCTATGCACATGGAAACTCTCCCAGAGAAAAAAATCATTGAAGCTCTTATCAGTAAATCAAAGAAACATCTTCTGGCAAAAAAAAAAAACAGACCCAATTCCAAGAATCATTCTAATCGGAAACCCCCAAAAGAAAATCAAAGAGATATAGTAAAAGTTACCAACTTTATAAAGACTTCTTGCACAAAGAGAGAGAGAAAGATTCACTTTGGGTTTAGGACCAAACCCAAGAACATATAGAGACAGTGACAACAAACAAAGATTTGGTTTTCTCTGAGAATTTAATGTTCTATAAATCTACATACACAAATAGACACCCATCACATAAATGATGAGCAAATTCTGAGAAAATAAGAAAGAAAATAAAAAAAAGTTGTTTTCTTACAAAGCTTTCTGTCTTTTGTCGAATGGAGTTTTCTTTTTGCTTCTCTTCCTACTTCTGGACACAAGTAGCTGATTGAAGGTAAGATTAGACTATTTTAATCTCTAATCATGTGGTGACTGATATGTGCTTAAAGATTCTTTCCCGAGAAGAAAGTGGACCCGTGATAAGAGCATCCACTGTTCTAATCACACTTATATATATGTAACTTTGTCTTTTCCTTCAATATATAAAACACAAGAAACGGTTTCTTGTTTTTTCAAAGACAAATCAAACTTGATATGTTTTTCTTCTACAAGAAAGATCAGAGAGAGAAAGGAAAAGGAAAAAGAAAAAGAAAATAGATTTGGTTTGGAGCTGAGATGCTAAATGTTCTTTGTTAATGGTGTGCTTTGTTGTCCCCTGCCCTCTTTGTTCAGATTCTTTTGCCTCTCTATAATTACTTTTAGAAAATGGATTAGTATAAGAATAAAACTTTTAATTAATTAATGAGATAGTATGAGAACATTAATCATTTGTCTTGATTACGTATGCGTACTTTCTTTTCTTTAGTCGGTACTTCTTTTATTTGTCTCGGTTTCATTGGTGAAAAACTTGGCTGTACAAATGAATCTATGGGAGAAAGATTCTGAGAAGACATGTCTTCATGTGTTGAACAAGTGAATAGTTAGAGAAGACATGTCTTTCCCATTTTTTGGATATTAACATAATTTTTTACATCAGCCCTAGTTTAAAAGTTTGAAATTATGCTGTAGGTCGACACTACATTAGTCTATATATGATCGTTATTCCCTCCATATACTTTTTGTTTTTAATTAACAAATTGAAGATTATAAAGAATACTGAAATTTGTAAGAAAACTATGCACTGATAATACAAATGATGATACTTACGTAGTTGCATAATGATTCGTGATTCTGCATTTTTTTTTCATTCACATAATTCTATGAAATTGATTTCTTTTTAAAATCGTGAAATTGCAAACTATGTTTGGTAATTTCGTCATTGCATTTTTTACATGACAAAAAAAAGCAATGAACATATGCCATTTTTGTCATATTTTCTTTAGGAGTCTTCATTAGTTACATGATCACATAATCCCATGAGAATTTTTTTTCTTCTCTAGTTATTAGTTACTATGATCATTTTTCTTTATCTCATCTCTGTATATTCCATGCAAGCATTAGATGTAAAAATACATAAAAGTCAAAAGTGATGAAAACAAAGCTAAGCAACGATATAAGTCGAGTTAATTACATGCCCAGTCTCCAATCGGACACTAACACATAACATTCTTAAGTAATCAACTTCATCCTTCAATCAAGCAAAGTGAATGGCTAAACTTGTGTATCTGTGTGTATATATGTGCTTGAAATATGTAATTTGTACAATATACAAAGTCCCTATAGGGTCAGGCTTAGCTAAATTATCAAATGGCTCTCAATGATTTGGGGAGCCATCGTCCCTTCTTCATCGTACGAGTATTCTCTATTAGTCACGTCCAGGACATGACCAAACCAAAGGTCATTGAACTCTTTAAATAATCCTCACTTCCTTAAGACTTCAAATTATAAATATTATTAGTTGAATCCTCGTGTAGATCATAAATTCCATATCGATGATTAAGATATCTAAAAGGTATTTACAAATTACTTTTCCGCACGATGTCTCTCTCTTTTTTGTTTTTGTTTGTTTATAATAAGGATAGATTTCGGATCAAACCCCGAATTAATCCCTACACATGTACGACAAATTAAAGTCGGGTAGTCTCTTGTCTTTAAGACGCCTATAGTGGAAAGAAAATATCACACAATTTATATATACATGATCACTATGGTGTATATATCAAATTATGTGATGTCAAGCCACCTCGAGAAAATATGTCTGATGATGAGAATAAAAGCAAGTAGCCAAACCCTGGGGCAAGAGCAGGTGTGTCATTAAACTGATCGTATGAACAATTTATATATATGAGAACAAAAGTTATAAAAAAAGAATTTATATGAGAACATAAGAAATCTATATGAAACATAGATACGTATATTTATGTTTATAAACACACACATACACACTACTACTATTGTATTGCCTTTGTTTTTGGTATTGTCTTTGTGAAGAAATAAGTAAGCCCACGATAATGGAAGGTGATGTCACACTATTTTACTGACTTTTGTAATGAAAGCGAAGTGATCTAATTAAAATATACGTCGTTATCGTGATGCATTATTAATACAGAGTTTCGGCCATTTGTTATAAGTTATAACATCGGGCAAGAAGAGAGGGCTACAACCGAGATATGGAGTATTTGCGGATGGGCCACACAAAGGCCCAGTCTTCAGCAAAAGAGGAGAGAAATCTGTTTTACGTTTTGATAAGAGTTTAGATTAGATTAGATTATATTTGATAAAAGAGTAAATATCCATTCTTTTTTTTTGTGCACATAGAGTAAACATCCATATTACGAATTTCAGCTGTTTGTTCCACAGTTTCTATGTCACAAACCAAATTTTTGGATCTTCTATGTGGAGACCCTTCGAAAACGGGAATACGTTATCGCTTGAATCTCATCTCTACATAATATAGCAACAGCGGACTTACCATCTCTCGGCTCATTGTTGGTGGGTGGTTTATCTTTATCAAAGGTTGTTTTCGATGCTTTGCCACATCATTCATTTTTCCCAGCTCCCCTTCCCTCATTATTGACTAACACGACTTCAATCTTTGGCGGTCAACTCTTTTATTGGTGTAACCAAATGGTCCATATATCTCTGTCTTCAAAGTCTTCTTTTGTTTATAACTGGAATCCAAAAATGTGAAATAGTTGTGTTATTTGGTAAGAGATAGAGATAGTGATGCTATTTAAGATCTTGCGACATCAACTACAACCCATTCACACCCGATGATAGTTGTTTTACAATGTTATATGGCTATAAGCTCTAATTTATATTGCAATATGATTATTAGGCTAATTGTCCATTTTTTAAAACAGGCCAAATAATCGATTATTTGAAGAGTTTCTCTCAATATGAGCAATGGTTCATAACCTGATTTGAAGAGGATCATATATACCGATGGTCTCCATTGATCTTATTGAGATAAATTCTTAAATGTAACAGTAAAGAAAATTCAAAGAGAAAAGAAAGTTTCAGCAAACTTGAATTAGATATTTTTTCTTTTTATCTCTCGTCTTTGGTCATATTCATTTTATTTTACTTTTTGTCATATTATTATCAGTTAATGTCTGAAAACAAATATATAGAGCTTCTCTGTTTTCTGTTTCCACCAACATTAAGAATAATCGCTATAAACTTCTCCAATCCATTATGTGAGGAAATTCAAACTGATGTGATTTCAATCCAAAGTTATACGTTAGAAAAACAATCAATTAATGTGGAATTTTCTTCACTATATGAGTGGTTCTTATCAACTTTGGCACTTTTTTTTTTTTTTTTAATTTTTGAACGAGTCAACTTTGGCACTTAGCCATATCTTTCTCCTCGTTCTGACTGTAGTTAACTCTAAGTCAAGTTGTATGGATCGTGACATAGCTCCAGTGCAAAGCAACATATCTTTTATAATATATCTACCAATCTTCTTCTCTCTCGTTATCTTACACCAAAATCATTGTTCTTATAAAATTTTCATACCGACCATGTCGGTTGCATGGCTACTCTCGCTACTCTTACTCTGTTGTGTCTCCTCCTCTTCAGCAAGCATATTCGTTTTTGAAAATCCTGTTGTTGGCCTTGTCGCTTGTCGTCCCCACCAGGTTCAAGCCTTTACGAAGTTCCAGAACGAGTTTGATACTCGTGATTGCAACCACAGTGATTCCTTTAATGGAGTCTGGTGCGATAAGTCGACGGGTGCGGTTACAAAGCCACTTGTGCGAAATCTTACCAAGCTCACACTTTTAGACCTTTCTTATAATCATTTCTCTGGAACTCTGAGTCCCAACAGTAGCCTTTTTGAGTTAAACCACCTCCGTTACCTTGATCTCGGTTACAACAACTACACTTCTTCACTTCCTTTTGAATTTGGCAATCTCTACAGATTAGAGGGATTGTATCTTACCTCTAATGGCTTCTTTGGTCAAGTTCCTCCCACAATTAGTAATCTAACTCGATTAACAGAGTTGCAGCTTGACGAAAACAAGCTCACAAGTACCTTCCCACTTGTACACAATTTAACCAAACTCTCTGTTTTACAGCTTTCTAAAAATAACTTCTCTGGCACCATTCCTTCTTCCCTCCTCACTATGCCTTTCTTATCATATCTTGATCTGCGTGAAAACTATCTCACTGCAGGTTCTATGGAAGTTCCTAACTCCTCTACTTTATCTAGCCTAGAGATCCTTCACCTTGGGAACAACCTTTTTGATGGAAAAATATTAGAGCCTATCTCTAAGCTCATAGCCCTCACAGAGGTCGACCTATCTTTCCTAAACATCAGCTACCCTATTGACTTAAGGATGTTCTCCTCTCTCAAATCTTTGTCGTACCTCGATCTTTCCGGTAATAGTATATCTCCAAGCAGTTTAAGTTCAGATTCGTACATCCCATTGACCCTGGAAACATTGTTCTTGAGGTCTTGCGGCATCAGCGAGTTCCCAAACATCTTAAAGAACCTTCACAACTTGAAGGATGTAGTCATATCTAGCAATAAAATCAAAGGGGAAGTCCCTGAGTGGTTATGGAACCTTCCTCATCTAAGGGCGGTGGATATGTTTAATAATTCTTTCAACGGTTTCCAAGGTTCTGCAGAAGTGTTAGTGAATTCATCAGTGAAGATATTAATTCTGGATTCAAACAAGTTTGAAGGAGCACTTCCTCATTTACCACTCTCTATCAGCGTCTTGTTTGCCGGTGCTAATAATTTCACAGGGGAGATACCTCTTTCAATCTGCAACAGAAGTTCTTTCTCTATCCTTGATCTATCCTACAACAACTTACAGGTGTAATTCCTCAATGTATAAGTAACTTCACTGTTGTGGATCTCCGGAAGAACAACTTGGAAGGAAGTATTCCTGACGGGTTCTATGGTAATGCCTCTATACAGACACTCAACGTTGGCTACAACAGACTAGGTGGGAAGCTTCCAAAGTCTCTTCTGAATTGCTCCTCTCTAATGTTTCTAAGCGTTGACAACAACAGAATCCAAGACACATTTCCTTTCTGGCTCAAGGCTTTACCAAATTTGCAAGTCCTTATCCTCGGTCCAAACAACTTCTATGGTCCTGTAACTCCTCCTCGTCAAGTCCCTTTAGGATTTTCAGAGCTGCGGATTCTTGAGATATGTGATAATAAGTTCACTGGAAGCTTGCCACCAAGTTACTCTCTCAACTGGAGAGCATCATCACTCACGATGAATGAATATGGGGGTCTATATATGCTATACGAGAAGAGACCTTACAGTGTATATTCCTATAGGTATATGGATCATATAGATTTGAAATACAAAGGTCTACACATGGAGCAAGCGAATGTCCTCACTTTCTACAGTGCCATTGATTTTTCTGGAAACAAACTTGAAGGAGAGATTCCTGAATCCATTGGTCTCTTGAAGGCACTGGTTGCACTTAACTTATCGAACAACGCTTTCACAGGAAATATTCCTCTGTCTTTAGCCAATCTGGGAAGCCTCGAGTCACTAGATCTGTCAAGAAACCAACTCTCAGGGACTATTCCTAATGGACTAGGGACCCTCTCTTTTTTGGCTTAGGTAAATGTGTCTCATAACCAACTCAAGGGTGAAATACCACAAGGAACACAGATTATTGGGCAGCCTAAATCATATTTTGAAGGGAATGCAGGGCTTTGTGGTCTTCCTCTCGAGGAACGTTGCTTTGGGACTAATGCGCCACCAACACAGCAACCTAAGGAAGAGGTGTTGAACTGGAACGCAGTGGCACTAGGGTGTGGGTCTGGAGTGATGCTTGGAGTTACAATAGCACAAGTTGTTGCTTTATACAAGCCAGAGTGGCTCGTCAAGATCATTAGTCTGGCTAAGCGTATGAACCTTCTAAGATATTTCCGGTTTTGAGTTTGATCTTTCCATGTTTGTAAAATAGTTTCTGGTCTTGTATTGAAGTCCTTTTATTTGTAGTATCTTCATCTGATGCTTTGTACCATTTCTTTTTCTATAAAGTAAGAATGGTGAATTCTTCGTGTCATATTCATATACATATATCTGTTTTTTTTTCTCATGAGAAAAATGGCATAGGCAGGGAAGAGGGTAAATGGGGATCACATTGGGGTTTAGGGTAGTAGACAATTTTAAGAAAATTTTAAGAGCTAAGATCGAAGCAGTGGGAAAACTCGCTAATGAGGCCTCGGAAGAGAAAGACTTTGGATTCGCAATCCAGTGCTAATACTAAGGTAATCCATATTAGTCAGAGGATTCTTGATAGATATAGGCTTTAGAACTCTGTTTATTCTTTCTGTCCACAGATCACTGAAGCTAGAAATGTGGTATTCCCTAGTGTTTATGTGAGTCGGTGTCTAAGCTACGTCACATAGTATTCGAAGTCTGACAATCGATGTGTCTGAAGAAGAACATGGCAAGTTGGTTGCAGGAACATGGAGATCGATAACAGTGGAATCCTGGTTATTGGTCTCTCTCTCCCAGTGACATGTGAGCATGATAAAGCAACGTACAAACTATTTATTATTGATTTATCAAGAACAAGTGCAATCTCAGAGAAGAAGCTTAAATGAGAAAGATCTATGTCCACCTAACGCTACTCATCTGATTATATAACCTCCACACTTGGATCGGTGGAGCCATTAGCCAACATGCTAGAGGCTACGTCATGCATGTATGGTTTGACTATGACCATACGTGACAAACAAGTAACATAAAAGAGGAGAGGGGAATATGATAAATTATAAATTATAAGATGACGGTAAATGGAAAACGATCTATCAACGATCACGATGCGCTGTTACAAAACTTTAGAGAGTATAAAACCATCTACAAGGAGTATAAGAAGACCATTCTTTGATTTCTTCCCCAACGGTCTCTCCATCTCTCTCTCTCCCAAAGAACTCTCTGCTTTGCTTTACTTGCCGAAAACGAATACATGGGAGGCTGTTGCTTCTCACGTGTCAGAAGATCAAGGCAGGAATCGTCAACTCTTCAAGCCGATCCCGAAAATGCCAGAATCTTGAGCCTATTTCATGGCTTTGATTCTGGTTTCTTCAGGAGGAAGCAAAGAGAGTGGGGTAGATAAGGCATTCTAGAGAGTCGTCAATTTTAACATATTGAATTTTTGTCGTGAATCTTAGAGGCAGCATTATTGGTATAGTCTCTAAGCGAAACATATAGAAGATCCCTTAGACTCATCAAAAGGCTATAATGTACTGGAAACTCAATCTTACTCGTAGGTATGGTCAATAGAGGATTATACCTTAGTCTCTCTCAATCCACCCTTTCACAAAACATACATAGAACACTTTATGCAATTCCATCATCAACAAATTAATTTTATATAAATTACAATACCCTTAGCCTATAACTTCTTCTTACAAACCAATACACGCACAAATAGAGAGTTATGTTAAGAGAGTAATCTATACCCCAATAAAATATTATATCTCATCAAAGTCCTAACCTAAGATCTAAAGAACACTCTGACAATTTTTCTGAAGAAGAACCAGGCAGGTCCGAGGACGCAGGAACATTGAGATCGATAGCAGTCGACTCTTGGTTCTTCTCCTTTTGATCTCTCTGCCAATGACACCTCATGTGACCTCCTAAAGCTTGACCACTCGAGAACACTCTAAAACAGATGTTACATCGATGATTAATCCCTGAGACCAACTTCACACTCTTGCCCTTATGATCTACAATCCCTTGATGAGGAGGAATAGGAGGAGGCAAAGGAAGACGAGAAGGAGCAGGAGGAGGAGTAGGAGCAGTAGGAGGAGGAGGACGACGACGAGAAGGAGCAGGAGGAGGAGTAGGAACAGGAGGAGGACGAGGAGGACAAGAAGAAGGAGGAGGAGGTAGACAAGGACGAAAATCTTCGGTTAAGTATGTAATGGTGGAACATCTGTTGACGTGATTATGTGTTGCTCTATGTCCATCTAACGCTTGATGTGTTCCAAACACTTTCTCACAACCTTCACACTCGAACCGTCCTTCCAATTCACTTGAACCGATCTTGGACTCATGAGCCAACATAAGTAAACTAGAGGCAATGTGAAGATCGTCATCTTCTTTCTCTGTAAGCGTAACCTGCGATGCTGTCGTGACCGTTCGTTGGTGGTTAGGAGGAGGGTTGATGCCACGCCATTGACGCTCAGGGTGACATCTCATGTGTCCGTGGAGTGCCTTCGAAGACCAGAACTGTCTGCCGCACTCGCTGCATGGTTGTGTGATATTGGGAGCATTAGGGTCTGGTTTCTTGACTGGTTTAGGCCTTGAAGAGGAAGAAACAGTTTCGTTGTTGGAGATTTTAGCGCGTTTTCTTCTTGGGGTTTGATTGTTACTCGGAAGAATTGCATTTGATGGAGCCGGTGGGCGATTAAATCTGGGATCGGAATCTGAAGTGTTACTCATTGTTTGAAGAGAAGAGAGAAGGATAAAAGGGAGGCTAAAAGAAAAAGAAAAAGTAGAGGAGTGGGAGTTATGGTTGGTTATGTAGAAGAAGAAGGAAGCAGTTAGTTTTCAAGTTCTTTGATTCGTGGAGTCGCCAATTGCTTTGCGGTTACTTAGCAGTTACTTGTCCAATTGTTTTTTATTCGTTTACATGCTCCCTGTTTTGTCGGATTTACATTTTCATTTTCAATTTCAATACTGTTCTTTATCAATGTTATTCGAATTAAGTAAAACATTATTGTTCTGCTTTTCAAGTCTGAAGTTAAAGACACAATAGAAGTGAAACAAAAACTATATGAAATCGAGTTGGGAGTTGGGAGTTGGAAGGAACCGTATCTCATTTTTTTTGGCTAATTTGGTTTACAACTTTGAACCGGTTACGGTTTAGTTCCAACCGGAAGAAATAACGCCGAATCAAAACTAAACTTCTTGTTGTTCGAGTTGGTTTTCAATATGATGATTACCCTCGATATTAAATCCCAAAACTGCATGAAAACCTTTTTGGAATCTCTTAACGATGAAACACATCACAAACGAAAAATCTTTAGGATAACGTAAATGTAGCCATTCCAAGTTCCCAAACCAGCTCTTACAGATGTATGTTGTAACAACTCAAATAAAATCTGAAAGATCAAACGACGAAGACCCAAAATATATAAAAAAGGTTTTGGGGGAGATGGGGGTAAAAGAGAAAGAAGATGACCACAAATACCGTATCGAAGCGGCTTTTCTATCCACAAGTTTCACGATCCTATCATAAATATAAATCTTATAAGAGTTCCATAAATATCATCATTGATGAAACACATTTCAAAGGCTGTTTATTCTATAACTGAGAGAATGCGACAGAGATATGGATGAGACATCAATTTTCACGAACCTGCTACTGGCCAATACTCCCCAAGAGTCGTTCTACAGCAGCGTTAACGTTTCCATTGGTTGCAAGCAAAGCCCTTATGTTCTCTGCTCTGTCATAGAATCCCATTTCTTGTAGCTGTTGCAACTGAGTCGCGAAGCGTTCCTCAGGAGGAACTAGAATCAAACAAGAAACATGTTTCAGTGGAACAGCTCAACATATACATAAGAATAAGAAGAAAAAAAGAGAGTATAATCCCAGTGAAATCTAACCATTGGGTTGGTTCGTGCCACTCAGGCCGCCAGCACCAAGACTGCCAAACATATTCATCAATAAATCCAACCCTGCGTTGTTACCTGTCCCTATATACATCGCCATTGTAATGATTAACTCAATAAGCTACATGTGAATATGTATGTGGTAGAATAAAAATGCATTGAAGCAAAAGAGCAAAACGGCGACCAGAAGTGAAACAACTAAAGCCTTTATAATTCAGATACAGATAAAATCTTTACCAGTACCTGCGGCAGCAGCACCAGTTTGCCCCGGTTCCCTACAGAGAAGATGGATAGGGAACATGAGTACGGATTGATGGAAATATATAAGAAGGGAGATATCAACACTCTGTTAGCTTATGCCAAAAAGGCAGAACCAAAGAGAAACATAACATTTATGCCAAAAAGGCAGAACCAGAGAGAAACAAAAAAATGTTATGTTTCTTTCCAAGGTTATTTCAACTAATGAAATGCTTCACAGCCCTTAGTAAAGGTTACCAACGATAAGCCCAGTACGAGATACAAGAGTTGCTGCATTGCTCATAATTCAATCCACATACCACTTAAGATTAAGATCGTCACCATCAATAAAGTTATATGTTTAGCTAGTCACACTATTGACTAAACGCACTATAACCCAACATACAATAAAGAAATCTAAAGGAAATGAGAAGGGTATCCACACTTACTGGGTGGTCGTATTCCTATTCTGAGAGAAAAGCGATTGCTGTAGAGTCATCATTTGCTAAAGATAGAAAAAAAAAAAAAACAAACAATACATGACATTAGGTTGAAGATATAATAGCTTAGAGATACAGAAATGTTCGAAATTCACATGCGTAAAGACAACAGAGGAGGCCCAACTGACCTGCATCATCTCCGGAGAGCTAAACTGACGAAGGAAATCTGGGTTCTGCATCATTTCCCTCAACTGAGGATTCGAATCTAGCATGGTTCGGAGTTGTGGGTTGAGACTGATAAGCTGGAATGAAGAGAAAATATTAAAAACATGTTCACAATAGTAGCAATGTCTTAAGTTCATATTAATCTAGGTGTTACCTGATTCATGTATTGTGGATTAGAAAGTATGCTTTGCATCATCTGGGACATGGCTGGATTTTGCAATATTTGGTTCAATTGAGAAGCATCTGGAGTGGCACCAAGAGGTGAATCCCCTCCAAGCATACCGAGTCCACCAAGACCTCCAAGACCACCAAGGCCTCCAAGGCCTCCAAGACCACCAAGGCCACCAAGACCACCAAGTCCAGTGCTTCTCGCATCCCCACCAGAATTTGTACTTCCAGGGGCATTTGTCTGGCCTGTCAAGTAGCCCCACAACAAGTTCAATAGTGTTTAGTGCTTGACGAGTAAAAAGTTTTAGCCGAAACAAGCAGCCAAGAAACTTCTTCATACACAAACTACTCATAACAACAAACTGCAAGAAACTACATGAAGAACTATATGAACTACCTTAGCAATTTATTATACACAATATCGATCCAGAACCAGAGTGGTAAACATAAACTTCCACTTCTTCTAAACAAGCCACTCTTACCGTTATAAAATACAAAGACGAGTGATCACAGAGGGAATTAAGAGGATGAGAATGCAGTTTCTTACCAGCCGTAGCACCCCAAGGATTAGGAAGTGGATTCGCATTGGGAATACTATTTCCAGTCCCCGTTTCAGCATTCGGTGTCGTGGAATTATTAGAAGCATCGGTACCTTGTGTAGTAGTAACACCCTGGTTTCCAAGGAGAGCAGCAAAAGGATTAGAAGCCGTATTGTTTCCAGCGTTCCCGGACATAGTAGTAGCATTCATGAGCGGCTCCTGAACATTTTCATACATACGCCTAAGATGGTTAAACCCTTCAGGCATAGATTCAATATTACTCATAGCCCTATCAGTATTCCTCATCATCTCACGCATAAGCTCAGGGTTTCTCGCAGCTTCCAAAGTCTGCCTAAGGATACTTGGGTCATTAAGGACATGACCAAGCTCAGGATTGCGATCAACAAGGTCACGCATTTGAGGGTTACTCATAATCATACTCCTCATAAACTCAGGGTTATTCATAAGATTCTGAATAGCTGGTGTATTCATCATATCTCTAATCATACTAGGGTTTTGAGCTAGCTGTTGCTGTGCCTGCTCAAGATCCGGAAGACCAGCTCCAAATAACCCAGACATAGCATTCCCTCCACCACCCAATGGGTTAAATCCAAGCCCAGGGAACAAAGACTCTCCTGGATTTGAGCTATCGTTTGAACCAACACCTCGTGTAACACCAGGTACAGTGGTTTGGTTTCCAGCATTCACAGCCGGAGCAGTAACACTAGGTGCTGAAGATGGAGGCGCTGAGCCTCTCACCATATGAACGGTGTGATCAGCCTGCAAACCTATACATTAAAAGACAAAACTTTAAAAGACAAAACTTTGAAAAACTATCCAAAGAAACTCAGATCACAAACCAATCCCGAAAACGAACAATTCCGAAAAGAACTCACCATAGCTGAGAAGAGACTGATCGTCCTTAAGGATGCGACCTTTGTAAATCAGCCTCTGTTGATTGGCTGGCACTTCGCTGTTCTGAGCCACAAGCTCTTTGAAAGCTTCCACCGTCGAATCGAGACTCGTCCTCACACTAAATTTCGATCCGTTAGAGCATCTGACATTCACGGACACCGTAGTAGCTCCTCCTCCTCCTCCTTCTCCACCTCCTTCAACAGCAGTCAAAGGCTGACTCGAATCTCCTTCTCCACCCATTTCTTTTAGATCCCCTTAGTTCAAGAGATATCGATCAAGAGAGAACCTAACCCTAGAAAATTTCAACGGAGATGAGAAGACGAGATTGCTCTTAAAGTCGGTTTTGGTAGATTTCTTGAGGAAAGGGATATCGATTTTCTTTTTCTTTCTTTCTTTTTTTTTTTTTTGTTTGGTCGAATAACAAATGAGATAGAGAGAGAGACTTTGAGAATTGAAGAGAATGACTTATTGTTGGTTTGGTTTGAACGGCCAATCAAATGGGATTCGCAAGACTTGTCCCTTGAGAGAACGTATCGACTCGAACCGGTTGGATCGGGTCCGGTCAGCTCGTCTCGGTAAACACACTGTCACTCAGGAAAAAATACCCGATTCCTTTCCTCTGATCCGAATCTGAGAATACAGACAGCCAGCTAAGCGTTCTTGTTTACGACGTCGTTTTAAAACAATTTATTTTATTTTGCTAACACCTTCTGGCCCATTGGGCCTTAAATCCATTTTCTATCATATTTTCTAATGTCAAACATCTTTGAAAAACTCTAAACCGGTCGGATTAAACACCCAAACCCCGATTCCTTCTCTTTGATCCGAACCAGTGATCCCATTTACGGCGTCGTTTAACACAATTTAACTTCGTTCATTAAGGCCCTTAAATCAGTTCCTTTGTATTTTCTAACGTCAAACATCTATAGAGACTCTGAATGACGTTGTTTAATTCACAATCACTATGGTTTAGCTTCTCTCCAGCCAAAAACCTTCTACTTATGGTTCCTTCAAGAACCGTGCTATAACCCGCAACGACACGGACCTTTCTCTCCTTAACCAACCTCCTCATCTTCGCTACGTCGTCCCATGATTTCTCTGCAGCGAAGACGCTTGACGCTAGCAAATACCCTGACGAACACAAGGGTTCACGGTCAAGAACCTCAGCTATTGCCTCTGTTGTAATGACCCCACTTTTTAAACGGTTCCTGCAGCTGCTAAGAATTGATCCCCAAGCACTAGCACCGGGGTTAATGTCTTCTGGAAGGTTCTTGATTAGTTCCATCGCTGGATCAATCTCTCCAGCTCGGCTAAGCATGTCCACAATGCAAGAGTAATGCTGCAACGAAGGTTTGTTGTGATCTTCAACCATTGATTTGAAGATCGTGAGACCTTTCTTGACTAATCCGCCGTGATTACAAGCTGATAAAACTGCTAGATAAGTCACAGCGTTTGGTGTGTAACCTTCTCGTTTCATTTCCTCGAATGATGCTAATGCTTTATCCGGTAAACCGTTTATAGCGTATGCTGATATGATCACTGTCCAAGAAATAACACTTTTCATTGGGATTTGATCGAATGTTCTCCTCGCGTTTTCTATGGCGCCACATTTTGCGTATGCGTCAACAATGGAGGTATCAACTGAGATATCAGTTGTGGCTAAGCCTCTTCGGATAGAAACTCCATGTGCCCATTTGGATTTTCTCAAGTCTGCTGAAACAGAGCATGCGTCAAGAAGACTTATGAGGGTGATCGCATTAGGCTTATCCTTCATCTGACAGAAGATTGCGATTGCTTCGTTTGGTCTTCCACAACGGGATAATCCAGAGATCATTGTGCTACATGACACCACATCCTTGTAAACCATTGAATCAAACACGGTTCTTGCATTATCAAAAAGACCACAGCTTGTATATGCATCAATCAAAGAACTCAACGCCACTTTGTTCGACTCGTATCCATGTCGGATCAGTACACAATGTATTGACTTGCAGGGCACAGGCTGCTCAAAGAACTTGCAAACCTGAAGAAGACTCACGAGAGTAACTTCATCCGCTTCAATCTTCTCTTCTCTCATCAAACCAAACATCTTAAGAGCCTCTTCATACCTTTGGTTGTGTACAAACCCAGCCAAAATCGAATTCCATGAAACAATGTTTCGGCAAGTCATCTCATCAAATACTCTAACTGCTGAAACAACATCAAATCCTTTAAAATACATATCAATGAGTGAATTACGCAGAAACACATCTCCCAAATCAAAGCCTTTACGTACAGAAAATCCATGAACTGATCTCCCCACATCAACATTCTCAAGAACAGCACAGCCCTTGAGAACACTCGTTACAGTTATACTATCAGGCTCTGTTTTCGCCTCACGAACCATCTCTCTGAACAACTTCAATCCAAGAACAGGTTCGTAGCTTTGCACATAACTTCGGATCACCACACTCCACGAAATAACATCTCTCTCAGACATTTCATCGAACAGTCTACGTGCGCTTGACGAATCACACTCTGCGTATAAGCTCAAGATCGAATTTTGAACAGACGGAATCCCCCAAAACCCACTACGGATCACGTACCCATGAATCTTCTCTCCATCAACGTACGTTCGAAGACTACGACAAGCGTGAATCACAAGAACCAATGTCGAAACGTTTGTCTCAAAACCCCAAACTCTCGACTTCCAAAACCAACAAAGCCCTTCTTCTACGTAACCATGATCAAGAAACCCGAATACAATTACGTTCCAAGAAACCGAATCTTTCCAAGTCATACAGTCAAACTCCCGCATCGCTGAAGAAAAGTCATCGCATTTCATGTAGAAATCAGCAATGGAGTTCCCTACAGAGACAAAAGACTCAAACCCTCTCTTGTACAGACTCGCGTGGACGCATCTACCTTGTGACAGCCATGAGAGCTTAGCACAAGCTTTGAAAACGATAGGGAAAACGAAAGGATCGTCAAGTTGAATCCCAGCTCTCTGTATCTCTGTATAGCCAGTAAGCACTTCCCGCCATTTTCCGTTGGTGGAAGCTTGTTTGATCCTCGAGGACAAAGCTTGTAGCTTTGAACACAAGTGTGTTCCCATTTCTTCAATCTTTACGAAAGCAAACAACTTACCTATGTTAAAAGAGTCCAAATCACACTTTATCAATGAGTTTTTAAGACTTTCTTTTATCTCATTGTAACTGTTTTAACCGCACACGAACAAACACTACACATTTTACTAGTTTACAACACATGTTTTGTCTTGTCTTTTCGTTACACGTAGTGTATATTATACATACGAATGAATTTTTTTTTTCTACTTATCTTCAACGAATACAAAACCAGAGAGGAGGAAAAAGAATCTCGTGTGTTCAAAACCAACACTTTAGTGAGCTCGAGCTGCGGTTTGCCTCGGTCGAAATGAAGACAGATGTTCCCGGCGATAATGGCTTTGTTTCTGACCTATGGTTGAGGTAGCTTTAGTGGTCCTTCGTTCCAACGGTTTCTCATTGGCAGCTAATATGAGTTCGAGCGATTCCACAACTTCTTTCATCGATGGACGGTTCTTGGGTTCGGGTTCAAGGCAATTCAGAGCTAGTTGAGCGACTCGGAAAGCGGATTTGAAAGGGTATTTTCCTTCTAGACGAGGGTCCATTATGCTTCTCAGCTTTCTTCTTTCGGATAGATGAGGTTTGATCCAGTCGGTTAGGTTGTGTTGTCCGGTAGGACGCGTAGGATCAAGTGCATGTAAACCAGTCAAGATCTCAGCCAGAACAACTCCAAACCCGTAATTATCACTCTTTACATACAAGTGGCCTGTTAGAAGAACCAACCAACCAACATGTTCACAGATTGTACTCGAGAACCAAAAGAACCAAGAAGATAAAAGACATATTGTATTGTAGTACCTGTAGCAACATACTCTGGAGCTGCATAACCGTGTGTACCCATTACCCGTGTTGTGATGTGAGATTGACTCGCGGAAGGACCTAATTTCGCTAATCCAAAATCTGATAGCTTTGCGTTATATGACTGCATCAAGATCAAACCAGTTGAGTTCCACGCTTTGATGATTTTACTGTTATCAAATCCATAAGCCATGAATATATTCACTTACCCCATCAAGTAGAATGTTTGAAGCTTTGAAGTCTCTATAAATTACTTGCTTCTCTGAAGCGTGAAGAAACGCTAAACCTTTAGCTGCTCCAATTGCGATCTTAAGCCTTATCTCCCATGAGAGCGGCTGAACAACAGAACCCTCTGGAGGAATAGAAGCAGATAAAAGCAATTACAAATCATAACATCTAAAAGGACTTATGTAAGTGAGCAAAAGAAGGTTCTTACTTCGGAAGAGATGATTCTCTAAGCTTCCCTTCTGCATATATTCATACACCAGAAGCAAGTCATCCACTTCTAAGCAATATCCCAACAGCTTCACAAGATTCGGATGAGAAATCCTCCCAAGAAAATTCACCTCACACTGCACACAAAAACAAAGAAAGAGCCGATCCAATTAACAAATGTAACATCTCATTGCATTATCATTAATAAGTTGGACGACTCTACTCACTTGCCATTCCTCAAACCCTTGGAAGCTTTCAGAGTTAAGTTTCTTGACAGCAATGACAGTTCCAGTACTGTGATTCCCAGGCCCTTTCTCTTCAAGCCAGCCTTTGAAGACTTTTCCAAATCCTCCTTCTCCAAGCACATTCTCAGACTTGAAATTCCTCGTTGAAGCTCTAAGTTCCGCGAGGCTGAATATCCTTAGATTCGGAATGGGAAGTATCTCACCCTCTGGATAAGAATCTTCACCACTTCCCACAGAGAATGCACTATTACTAGATATGTTACTTCTTGACGTTCCCGTGGTCGTTGACCTAAACGGACCTGTTTCAATTAGAACCATTCCAAAACAAAATCAAGCCCAAACCAAAACACTCAAATCACAAAACGGATCAGACACAACATTACTTTGACTAATCAACAACAGGAGAAGGCAGAGTTTGTTAATAAAAGGAGGAAACTTTCTGTAAAACCCATATGAGAAAACAACAAAAGAAGAGTCTAAATCAAATTAACAAAAGGTTACATCGTTTAACCAAGACTTAAGCATAAAAGGGATGTTAAAAGGAGTAACCTTTATGCATCAAACAAACAAGTACATAAACTAAAACGTATTTCGGAAATTGAACAGATCACTTCAAAGAAAGAAAGAAAAAAGCAGAGAACAGAGAAGACGAACCTGAACTGATGTTACCAGTAGAGCTAGGCGTTGTTGTTGAAGGAGATTTAGAGGGAGAAGTCCAGCAAAGCCCCATANTTTTTCCCCCCCCCCCCCCCTTTATACAAGTTGTATCTGTTTATACAATCATATACACAGGGGTTTTAAAGAAGTCAAAGCAAAAGAAAAAAAATAGCGTGTGATTCTAAACCAGAGTGCTTTACAAGAAAAGACACGATATAGATGGAGAGATGATGGATAGAGAGATTCGGACATGTAACGTTTAAAATTGGGTGTGAATGGGTAGACAAAACAACAACAACAAAAGAGAAAACTTTTTTATTTCCACGAAATTTCTTCTCTTTCTATTCTCCCTTTCCTGACTTATTTAATTATTTGTATGGACCTCATGGAGAGAGGAGAAGCATAAGCTAAGTGGTTACTTTGTTGCCATGACATTGAAAGAGATGACTGAGTCTTGAAAAGAATGATGGTTGCAAGGATTTAAGGAGTGAAGAGGTGAGAGAATGAGCAAGTTTATTATGGTCAAGTCAACTGAAAAGATATTATTGTTTCCGTCGCCACCTATAATGAGAAACCAATCAATTTTCCCCCAAACAAAAATCCTCTGCTTTTTTCCTCATTTTACTTTTCAACCAAGTCACTATCTGTTTGAAATAGTTATTACTATAGTTCGACCTTTTTACCAAGTTGTGATTTTTAAATTAAGAAATATGGCATAAGGTAGTGACATTTATAAGGAAGGCCATCTTTCTAGAATTAGACTCCGTTTGTTGAAAGTTTGCACTCTTTTCTAAGATTTCTACCAAATTATGTTCAGTGTAAATGATGAATTAGAATTTTTCTTGACAAAGACAACACTTTCTACCATTTTCTAGGCATATTGATAAGATTAGACATCTTCTAACACTTCGGGTTGGGTTGAGTGGTTTACCCATCAGCCTCAGGAGGTTTCTTCTCGTTCGAATAATATTCTGATAATTAATCCGACATATTGAAAAGGTTGGCATCGAAGTCATTAAAGATACAAAACTAACAAACGTGCGCAATTAATGTAAAACAAGTTAAGGTTCTTCAATTAAGTATATCTAACGAATCATATATATGTGCATTATATTTTTTTGTCAAACATGTGCATTAAGAAATGGGGTATATAATGACGACGAGAAGACTAGACTCACACACGCGTATAAATAGATAATGCCCAGCGTGACATACGACTCACGCGTAATGTGTCTGTCAAAGGATCATCATATAGATTTTGTTTGTGGACAGAACAAATTTTAAATAACGAAAATTAAAAATTAACGTGAAAGAAGTAATAATTGAAGGTGCTTGAACCTATTTTGAAATAACAACGTAATTACTAATAGCAAATTTCGATATCATGGTACATGTCTAATTATAGATAAAATATGTTAGGTGAAAGTAACAATATAGTATTGGCTGTGATTTTCTTCAAAATGAAAATAAATAAATAAAGGAGTAGTGGCTGTGGTGGCACAAGAAAATTTACATTACAAAGTATCCCATAATTTGGAAATTGTCAAGATTACAAATAATATTTATTTGACATATTCACATAATATTTACGCTACAAAAGTAAATGCTAAAAAGATATGTTACATGGTATACAAAAAAAATCATAAATGCAAATGACAAACACTTGTAAAAATTGCCAAATCGTCAAGTTTTTTATGTGCTTTCAACTTAGCTTGTAAATTGTAATACGGTCCGTCAAAATGATGATTATTTCATTCTCTCGAACCAAATTTCACTCTAAAACCAATAACCAATTCTATTTAGGTCATTCATATATGTCATGGTCAAACTCGGATTCTGTTCCCATATAAATTTATTGTGTAGTTTACGGGATGTCAAGCCTTGAAAAGACCCACAATCACATTCAAATCGACCACACTTAACCACATGCAAAAGCGGATAGCTTGAGACACTTTCCATAATCTTCTCGATACGGAGCCTTCCCATTTCAATAGACATACCATCTTGTTTGCAACTGGCAAGATCCGCCTTAGTCTGTTGGTAACGAGGCCCATACATGACAGAAAAGTGCTCCCATAACGAGAATCAGCTCTTGGTTTTGGTACCTTCGTTAAAGAAACTGAAATTAATTTCTTCCTTTAAAAGAGAGCAGTTTTGATTCGACATGCTCAATCTTCGTAGTTGTTCCTTCGGAGAAGGGGATGAGATATCATATATAGTGGCGATTTCTATTAAATCTTCTTCTACTCGGGCAGGAGGAGGATTCTGATTTTGATTCGTCAAGGGTTTCTGGTTGTATATAGGATATCGACCATCGTTTGAACCTATCTGTTTCAGAAAAATAACAAAAAAAAAGTGTTTTACACGTGAAAGCAAGACATGGTTTATATAGTACTTTACTAGAGAATTAACCCATTTCCCTTTAATACACCTCAATCAAGAGATGAGATATTACCAAAAGGAAAAAAAAATATAATATGTTAAAGGGATCGATTTCCCCAACATTCCCACAATTTATATTCGAGTTAAATCCCATAGGAACCATGTGCCCCGGCCGTGGATTATATATATTCCACAACCACTCTTAAAAGATCATTACCACAGTATCAAGAATCTAACAACATATAGCGTATAATAATAAAAGAGAGACATTTTTGCGTAGTTGTTGAAATTTAGGTCAAGTAAAATTGAACCTCGTTTCTAATATATATAACATCGAAATAGAATAAACTAATGCAGATTTACTTTGGAATGATATATACAGTACACATACTTTCTATAACATTTAAGTATATATATATAAACCGTCATTTCATCTACATGACGTTGAGGACTTGAATGATAATGAATAACATTTTTGACTATTTGATTTTCCAAATATTTTGTGGAGAGATAAGCATTTACAGTACTCATGAACACTCGCATATATATACTGTATATAGTTGTTTATACAAACAAGAGAAAAGTACGCAAACAGTTTTCTCCACCAGAGAATACTTAGCAACGGATTCGGCTGATGTCATCGTGACATACAATACAATCAAACGATTTGATCCTTCACTTTTTGTTTTGTTTTTCGTATAAACTTGCATGATATGTAAACACACGTCGCGATATGCATGCGAATATAGAATAATAGATAGATAAGTGCCTCAGGAAGTATTTATTCTTGTGGTCTTGATCGAGTCTAGTAACGCATGCGCATCAGAGAATATTCTCGGCAGTGGAGACATCTAAGAACTCAACACCGATATCCATTTGAAGGATCGTGGAGTTCCTCCAGCGTCATAAACTTATTCCTGCCGATACCTGAGGTTTCGGGTTTATCGCATAAAAACCAACCGTTCTCCTCTTTATAAAACAAGTAGAGTTCAAAAATTAGCAAACGGTTTATATATGTGTTATGCATATATATAATGAAAAGCTTAGAAATTTTTTTTAATATTGCGTTTCATGGTGATTGCTTTTGACTTGGTCCAACACTCGCAGCTTATAGTAGGCTTCTTTGGACCACTAGCCACGTAATCGGTAGCAGCCAAATACAACGAAAAATGTCCTAAATTTTCTTCTGGGTACATCACTATTTTCCTAGTTGAAACGGAAAACATAATATATAAGTTAAATTTCTTAATATACCAAATGTTGTGGGCTTGTGGCAATGTTTTGTTATCTCAATGTAAAACGTTATTTCCTTAAGAGTATTGTCCATGTTAATAATCGTGAAGAATATAATAATTGGGTAAACTTGTAATGTATAACATATTATAAACTGAAACAGATGGAGTATATGATTTTCATACCATCTTCGCGGTCCAATCCAACCGTGAACTCGTCAGACGTATGGCGTTTACCATTGAAGGAGGAAAACTGCGTGATCTTCCAGATGAACCTAGAGTTGTTCCAAGGCACCTCAAACGGTTTAATGCATTCCTCTGTCCCCATGTTTCGAGCGAGAGGGGTAACAGGGAAGCTTGCTACGACATCGGTGATCTCATTCATGAAAACCGCTTTAATTTGTCATTCACAATAAACTCATCCTTCAACATCTTGTGTGATAGGGAGCTGTTAGATACGTGAAGTTTTACGTTTTCATTGAAGCACGCCGGAAACGCTGATAATACAACATATACTTCGGTATTAAAATCATTAAACCAATTAATTGCTTGATAAGTTTTTTGATATATGAACACGCAAAACATGCATTGGAATATATAATGATGTCCTTTCAGCCAGACTACGGTGAGTCTGACCTTGCATTTGACATTCCAATTAGGACCAGTCACCTTGTATCTGTGATCCGGAGACTAAAGGGTAAATAGTCCTTTTTGGCGTTTTTGCAACCAATAGTCAGACACCTATATCGCCAATTTTAAGCCAACAAAGAACGCACAATATTTGGTTAAACTTCATATTGTGTATAAATAAACACAATAGCAAACTTGGTTGTAGTAATAGGAAACGCGATAATATCATTTAACTTCTTCAAGTTTTTGTTTGTATGGTAAATAGTTGATGCACCTAGCTCATATGCAACAGAAGTATTTAAACTGCAAACCTTATTTTCTGGTATTTGCATCAGCTTCTGTTGAGAAAATGCTTCCTAGATTAAAACCCTGCAATCAAGAAAGAAAAGTCAGTCAGAAGAATAAGAAGACTAGCGAGTCATTAATAAGAAGAAGAAGATGAAAGTCAACTAAGAGTCAAAGAAGAAATCAGACCAGTAGCAGGTTTCTAATGAGTCGTTAGTTATGTTAAAGTATTAGTAAGTTAACTAAGTGAGTAAAGTTAAGTGTTGTCTGATGGAGTTAGTAAGAGTTGTTGGAATAGTTGTTAAGATTACTTGTGAGATTAGTCTATGAAAATGGATGACTATTCTAGGAAAAGGTGGACAAGGAAACATGATTAAGAGTTAGTAGAGAAATCTCTATAAGTCGTGTGTGTGTGTGTGTGGTGTTGTAAGAAAGCATCCGATTCAATAGAAAAGAGTTGGACAGAAGTTACATCCAAGTTACAATGTAGAACAAAAGTTACTCTCTAAGTTTCTTCTTGTTTCACAGAGAAAAACAAACACGAGAATGTAAAGTGTAAACAAGAGAATTAGAGAGAGTAAGAGAGAGCAGCTCTAGTGTGAGAGAGCTGAGATAACAAATCGTGAGAGATAGTGAGAGTTGGGCAATTCACATTGCCTCTTTTTGGCTTTTTTGATTACTTATAAGGGAATAGAAAGAGTGGGATCGTTCACGATTCCTTACAATACGGGAAATAGAAAAGTGGCTGAATTGGTTGCTAAGTAAAAGGAAGACCAATTCTTATTTGCTACAAAACATAGAACGTGAGACCAAGTCTCTTATTAACGTACGAAACCGTCTCTTAAGCGTTGAACTTCTTGTTGGGCTTTCGAACTCTAGTTGACACCCTTCTCAGCCCCTCGTCTGACCCATCATGACTTCTGCACTTATCAGTACTCCCGCCGGCGAAAAGAACCTTGTCCTCAAGGTTCAAGTGAGGAAAACTGACCGTGAGTTGCTCCACTTGTTCCCAAGTTGCCTCATCCACTGGTAAGTCATGCCACTGAACAAGAGCTTCGTGCGTTTGTGTCTGGCCATGAGAAACGATACGACGTTGAAGCACCCGTTCAGGTTCGAGTAGTAGGGAGCCATTGGTGCGTAAAGGAGGAAGAGCGCCAGCTGTTGGAGTATCTGCACCTACTCGCTGTTTTAAGAGAGAAACATGAAAAACAGGGTGGATGCGGGCCCCAGCAGGAAGCTTGAGGCGATACGCCACAGGACCCAACTTAGCTTCAATTTCAAAAGGGCCAAAGTAGCGAGTTGACAGCTTCTGAGAAAGACGACGGAAAACCGAGTTCTGGCGGTATGGGCGGAGCCGTAAATAGACCCAATCACCAACTGAGAAATTTACATCCCGACGCTTCAGATCTGCAGATTGCTTCATCTTATTTACTGCAGTAGTCAAGTGTGCCTTCAAATCCTGTATCACCTCATCCCTCGAGAGCAATTTCTCATCAAGCTCATCAACAATGGCGGAGCCCATCTCATACGCTGGGAAGGGAGGAGGAGGGCGACCATAAAGTGCTTCAAGAGGAGACATACCTGTAGATGCATGGAACGTCGTATTGTACCAATACTCAACCCATGGTAATAAAGCACTCCATTGTCGTGGTCTGTTGTGCGTAAAGCACCATAGAAATTGTTCGATACATCTGTTAACCACCTCAGACTGCCCATCGGATTGAGGGTGATATGCTGAAGAGAGCCGCAGCTTAGTGCCTGATAAGCGCCAAAACTCCGTCCAGAATGTACTTACAAAGACCGGATCGCGATCGCTGAGAATGGAACGAGGAATACCATGGAGCTTGATTATATATGCAATGAATTTAGCAGCAACAGAACGAGCTGTGTAAGGATGAGCCAAAGGAACCAAATGCGCAGATTTTGTTAGCCTATCAACAACCACCATGATAGATGTATTGCCATCGGACCGAGGGAGACCATCAACGAAATCCATAGAGACATCTTCCCACACGTGAGATGGAATGGGCAATGGTTGGAGAAGACCAGCTGGAGAAAGTGTGTCTGATTTAGCTCGTTGGCAGATGTCACAAGCAGCAACGAAGTCACGAACAGAGCGATGCATCTTAGGCCAATAAAATTGTTGGGAGAGGTGTTTGAAAGTGCGGAGAGCTCCAGAATCGCCTCCAAGCATCGTACCATGATATTCCTGTAAGAGTGTCGGAATGAGTGCAGAAGAGGGAGGAATGACCACACGATTATTATAGCAAAGGATCCCATTTTTCCACGTGTAAGGATGGCCAGGAGACTGAGTTGCCTTTTCACCAATCTGAACCAGATACGGCTCTATTTTTGCGGCAGTGCGAAGTTCGTCCCATAAGCTGGTGGATTGCACAAATAAGGCATTCAACATGGGGCTGTCGAGGCGGCGAGAAAGAGAGTCAGCAGCTGCGTTTGCGATTCCCGGTTTATACACGATCTCATAATCGTAACCCACCAATTTTCTCATCCATTTCTGTTATTCTGGTGTCAGGATTCTCTGTTCGAGCATGTATCGGAGGCTACATTGATCGGTCTGAATGGTAAAACGTCTGCCCAAAAGATAAGGTCACCACAAGCGTATAGTAATGACAATAGCAAGCATCTCACGAGCATACGTAGACCAACTCTTTTTCGTAACACCCAAAGAACGAGACATAAAAGCAATAGGTTTACCACGTTGGGAGAGAATTGCGCCGATTCCTTCTCCAGAGGCGTCGGTTTGGATCACGAAAGGCATAGTGAAGTCAGGTAAGGCGAGTGTTGGTGTTGTTGTCATGGCTGTCTTGAGACTAGCAAATGCCTGAGCTGCAGCTGCATCCCAACAGAAACGGCCTTTTTTTAGCAGATTAGTCAACGGCTTTGCGATCAAGCCGTAATCCTTCATGAACTTTCGGTAATAGCCGGTAATGCCCAAAAACCCACGCAGTTCCGTGATTGTTGTTGGTGAAGGCCAGTCAAGCATCGCTTGGATTTTGGTTTGATCGACCTTGATCCCTGCGCCGGAGATTATGTGACCCAAGTACTCCAGCTCCCCCTTGCCGAATTCGAATTTTTTTAGTTTGACGAAGAGTTGTTTGTCACGTAAAAGCCGAAGGACAATGCGTACATGCTCCAAGTGATCTTTGCGGTTCTGGCTATAAACCAATATGTCATCGAAAAAAACCAAAACGAACTTACGGAGATGCTCACGGAAGACAGCATTCATGAGGGATTGAAACGTGGAGGGGGCATTGCAAAGCCCGAATGGCATCACAAGATATTCATAATGACCATTGTGGGTGCGGAAAGCTGTCTTTGGAATGTCAGAAGAGTGAACACGTACTTGGTGGTATCCGGCAGTAAGATCGAGCTTGGTGAAAATAGTAGCACCGTGGAGTTCATCAAGAATATCGTCGACTGTAGGAATCGGAAATCTATCCTTGACAGTCACTGCATTCAGTGTCCTGTAATCAGTATAGAATCGCCAGGAGCCGTCTTTCTTCTTAACAAGTAGCACCGGTGAAGAAAACGGACTGGAGCTGGGGCGGATGAGGCCAGAATCTAACATCGTTTGCACTTGTCGTTCGATTTCCTCTTTTTGAAAATAGGCATAGCGATACGGGCGAACATTAACTGTATCAATTCCTTCATTAAGCACGATGTGATGCTCAATTTCTCTCTCTGGTGGTAGTTGAGTTGGAGTTTGAAAGATGGCATCAAAGTCGCGAAGGAGAAGACGAATGTCCTCTGCAATCGGAGAAACGGTGACGTTCTCCTCTTATATGCACAGTGCAAAACAATTCTGGCCCATTTTGACGTCACGATATAATTCATCAGCCTTGGCTTGTCGGATATGTGTTGTTTGAAGCCCACTAAGATGCCTTTCCTGTCCGGCCCACATAAACTGCATAGTTTTGGCCTTCCAATCACACACTGTTGGGCCCAACTGTTCTAGCCATTGAATGCCCAACACAATGTCAAGTCCCGTGAGAGGAAGAGCGTACAAATCGACGATGAAGGAGACGCCGCCTAAATCCACCGTCACTTGTTGGTAAGATCCGTGACACTGAAGTGGGTACCCATCGGCAACCCTGACCTTGAATGTTTTGATTGGCGTGATCTTCAGGTTGAGGCGATTAGCGGCACGTTCAGATATGAAATTATGAGTTGAACCACTGTCTATCAATGCCGTCAGCTGCTGGTGGTTGATACGAGCCCGGATACGGATTGTTTTGGGAGAACCCCAGCCGGTCAATGAAACGCCTCGATCCGGACCCCATAATCCGGACCGACTCGTCCCACTTCCTAGACTCTGGAGACTGGAAATGCCCCGACCCAGACCCCATAATCCGGACCAAAGACTATTATTTCCACATCTCGTAGAGACTAAGGTATGATCCGAACAACTTAGCAATTCTATTACACCTTGAGGTTATTCATCCATCAATGCGGAAAAGAGATAGACAAATAAAAA
>OVBI01001402.1:16321-35152 GCA_900406495.1 Sisymbrium altissimum | reverse complement strand
GGTGCCGTTGGACACTATTCCATGCTGACCTCCGAGAGGGAGGGTGCGGTCCGTCACTTAAACCGTCACGTATGAACCCTGTGTATGTGNTATGTGTGGGTGCTTTAGGGGCCGTGATTGTTCATGTTTAATCTTTGTTCCGTGTTTGGAGTGCTATGACCGAAACTGCGTTTTGTGCGATTAGCATCTCAAACCTCACTGAGTGACTTCCTAGTTGGTCACCGTATTTTATTTTAAATAATTTTTTTATTATTTTATTTGGTGATAGTAGTTGTGGACTTTTCAGAGATATGAGTAGAGTGGAGTATTGATGAGTTATTAGAGTTACTTGAGAGATAAGTTAGGGTTCGTGGCACGCCGTTCTCGGGTGAGGATGAGACGGATGTTACAGAAATATAGTAAATTTTCTCGTCAGGGAAATATGGCAAATTTTATCTTCAGTGAAATATGGTAAATAATAACTCACAAATGTGCTTATGATTCAATAAAGTGTGATTGTAAAGAATAAATTAATACTTATCTCAATTTATAACAAAGATGTAGATCTTGCAATGATTTCGATAAGTACCAGCACCCATCATGGTTTCCTAACAAAAAAAAACTTTCTCGGGTATCGGAAGTATCATCGAAGAGGTCATTGACTAGAGATTTTGATAAAGAATTTTCGCACGGCTAGGGTTTTGTATTTTTCTCAGTGGCTAGGGTTTCGTGCTGATAACGTGTTGTGAATAAAGAAAAAAGAAATAGAAGGAATTGGTATGTATTATTCCATAAGTAATGAATCCCTTATATAAGGGTGAATACAAGGGTTTATGATAAGCTTGGAGATCAAAATAAATTTGGAGAATAAGTAAATGTAAAAATACAAATATATCTAAGTAGATCTAGAATTTCCTTAATGTGCATCTATATAATATTCTCAAGTATTCATAACATCAAATTAAAAGTGGTGTTTTCCTATTACACCTTTTTGTTTTTAGTCTTAATTACCCTTTTGAAAAAATAGAAAACTTGAAATAAATATAAAAATATTTTTTTTTATATTTTTATTAAAAGTTATTGCTGAATAAATATTTTATGTCTTTTTCTATCTAATATCTAATTTATAATGTATATTCTTCTTATAGCTTGCACATAATATCAATTTGATATATATTCTACAATATAGAAAACAAAAAATACGTCTTTTAACTATAACACTAAATTATACCTAAGGTTAGAAAAAGTATTCTAACTTGTGTTCTGTATTGTACCTTGCATAGAATACGTGTTCTAACAGTATATCTATCATATACTTTTCATAGAAACATATACTTTTCTTTCTAATTGTTGATCTCTAGCTTATATATTTAGTAGAACATGTTTTGTTACTTTCTCAGTATAATACACTTTCTTCCTAATTCTAACTGTTACTCTTCGTTATATGTTAATTTTAAACATTTGTTCTTCTCTCTTCTATATGTTGTTATAATATACATTCTACTTAAGTAAGTTAAGAAGGAAAAATATATGATTTACAGTTTTTTGATAAGTTAATATTCTTCAAATCTTATTTCTTCTTTTTCGTTTATGAAAATATCCCACTAAAAATATACATTGGTGTGATTTCTGACTTTTATTTCTGATTAAGATTCATAGTCTATTTTACTCAGTTGATTGTTAACAAATTTGTCGAAGACCATTCCACTAATTTTTCTATGTTTCATCATTGTTAGTTACCTTAGATTTGTGTTCCAGTTACCAGATCTCAGTTGTATACATATTTTACAAGTCTCAGTTATGGGAAAAAAACTAAGAATACTTTTCTGAGAAATTTTCATAACAAAGAACAAAAAGATCAATGTAGATTATAAGAAAACGTAAATACCAGTAATGGTTTTTGAGATTCAATAGAATAAGAAATGTGAATTCATAAGAAAATATGATGTTAATATTGCTACACCAAATAATATGCTAAGCCGCTTAGACTAGACGGATGTCTAGTGTAAACTAACTATATAGTAATTATAAAAAAATAGTTAAAAAAAAATTGAAAAAGCCAAGCATTAGTAGTGATCATGCGGCCTCATCATGTTTTGTCAGATCAAAATAATTTGCGGCAACCAGGTGGTCGTATCCTGGTGGTAAAGGGCTCACAGCTGTGAGTACCGCCACCCGGGTTCGATTCCTGGCCACAACGGATTTAACATCCCTTCCGTTGGGGCGCTGGACCCCACTTGTGGGGATAGTCGAGAATGTGGCTGCCCGGACACCAGAGTTATCAAAAAAAAATAATAATAATAATAATTTGCGGCCTCATCGTGTAGTGACAATATTGGTTTTAGAGAAATCTAATTAACACTTAATCATAAGAAAACATAAGATACAAACTGATTGTAGTTGATGAGATGGTGAAGAGAAGAGAGTTACAAAATGGATGAAGAACAATTGGAACCTAACCAAATTTATTATACAATTAAGGAAATCAAAGAGCATGAAAAAAAAAGAGAACAGGGCGATTGAGGATAGGGAAAGAATGAAGAATATGAATTGCTGAGGTGGGAAATGAAATCAAAAGGAGGAAAAAAGAAGAAGATGAACAGTGGTGGAGAAGAAAGAAATAAAATTTTAAGTTAGAAAACAAGAGAAGCAATTTAAATTTTGTTTAATATTTAATGATCAAATTTTAAATTAAATTAATAATTATAAACTTAAAAGAAAAAAAACTTGATTTTTTTAAGGGTAAAAGCAGATTAACATTAGTATAAATACTAATTCTCCAAATTTATGTACATAAAGTTTAAAGGGACAAAATCTACTTCAACCTGGTCTAATTTTCTAAAATTTACTAAAAAAGCAAATTGTGGGAGTTAATAATCTCTTATTGATTCATAAAAAGTTTTACAATCGTGTATATATATATAGAAGAGTGTATCATATCAGGGTAAATTTAAAATAAAGAAAGAAAAGATATTTACAATAATAGATCATAACATGCTCTTTTAAGATGAAGTTCGAAACAACTCCAATCTTGATCATAAGATTGTGGTGTTTGGCATGGTGAGAGACATGGTGAGAGCATCAGCTAGTTGATCTTCTGAGCGAAGATGGGAGATTTGAAGTTGGCCACATTGTACTTGTTCGCGAACGAAGTGATAGTCAAGGACAATGTGTTTCATCCTTGAGTGAAACAACGGATTGGCACAAAAATAAGTGATTCCAATGTTATCACAGTATATTATCAGACAGGTGGAGATAGGGATCCGAAGTTCCACAAGAAGATATGAGAGCCGTTTTAGTTCAGCCGCAGTAACAGCAACAGCCTGGTACTCAGCTTCGGTTGATGAATGTGCGACTCAATTCTGTTTCTTAGATGACCAAGATATTGATTTTTTTTACTGAGATAGACAACATAGGCACCATTGGAGAAGTAATCATCTCTGTCGCCTGTCCAGTATGAGAAGAGACCATGATCCAAGGTGCCAACAAAGTAACAAAGGACACGTTTAACACTTTCCAATGAGTGCAGGTGAGTATGTTCATGTACGAGACAGTTTATTCACTGCAAAGGCTATGTCAGGCCGAGTCAGTGCAAGATATTGCAGGCTACCAACGGTGGCACAATACTGCGATTGATCATCTAATAGCAACAATCTCCATAGCAACATCATCCTGCCCGAGGAAAGTCATGATCGGGACAGCTCCAGATGAAGTGCCTTCGGTCTCAGTCTCAGTACACCTAAACTCAGCCACAGCAGTGATCATCAGATCCCAAGAATCCGGAGAAGTCATGGAGGAGTCGGCTGGTGCTATCTTCCTATTCCTCGCATTCTCAAGCAGCATGTCACGAAGATTCATCTTTGCTGACTCGAAAATTAAAAATTTCTAGAGAAAGAAGCTAGAGAGAAAGAAGCTAGAAAAAAAGTAGGACTGAAAATCGAGAATGAAAAATTTTGAGGAATGAGGAAGGGAAGAAGAGTTTATTTATAGAGAAAATAGGGAGTCCCGCCGAAAAGAAATCGTTTAAACATAAAGAAAATGAAAAAACCGATAAAAAAGAAATCTCATTTTCCTATTTTTAAAGGAATTCTCGAACATTTAAACATTTCCAAAGAAAGGGAAAATGTTTTGGCTTTTCTTGAATCCTCCTTCAGCTCGGATCCAAACCGAACACCAGGACGAAAGCTCAACATCACATGCTGTCAATGCCTCGGGAACACAACGTCTAAGGACTCGGGTCATTAATCTCGCATCCCAGACATTGGCTGGGGTTTGGATTAAAAAAATATTCTTTTTCTTTATCGAAATTTAACTTTCTTTAGAAAAAACTGTTTCACGAAAAATATATCAAAACTCAATTTTCTTCAGAAAAATAGTTTTTCAAAAAACATATCAAAACTTAACTTTCTTCGAAAAAACGGTTTCTCGAAAAACTTATCGATAACAAAAACATACAAAACACTTAAGCTCCGATAATCAACAAAAATACACGATACCGAAAGGAGAGGGTCATCAGCTAGAGTCTATCTTAATCATGACCCATCCCACTTCCACCAAAGGAGAAATGAAGTCTTCTCTCCTTTTACATAAATAAAAGCTAAATCTTATTTCCTATCAAATCGTTAAATCAACTCAGGTCATCTTCATTCTCAACCCTTGCTTTCATCAGCTCGGGTCCATCCTTACTTGCTACCATTAGCTCAAGTTCCTATCGGTCTATCATGAAAAATCGGTTTGAGTTTCATATGGATAAATCGGCAAGAACATCTTTAACAGCTATCAGAACAGTTTAACTCTTTAATCCCGTATAACTCTACATAGTAACCTCGTCACTATCACACATTGTTGGTGTCGGATCTCGCACCCCTAGTGCGATTCAGGAGATCACATCGAAGAACAGTACGTTTCATCAGACGAAGTAATCCCCCTGTAAGGCATCACCTAATCACTTAGACGAGGAGAAAACAAAGAAGTCAGACTTCATCCAACTTCCCGAGGCCAGACAAACAAACATTAGCTGCAGCACTTCGAGACCGAAATTGGAGCAAGGGGTCAAACAGAAGTTGAGGAATAAAGCCTTAAAGTGTGAAGTGATGAGGAATCAAGCAAAACATTTAACTTATCGCCGTTAATTATTTATTCCTTTAAGTTGTAACCGATGTATTTAAGGGTAATTATTCTCTTTTATGACACAAACATAAGCGTCAATCATTGTATAATAACCCCTAACTCATTTGGAGGAGAGATATCTTTTCCGGCAAAACAATCCGGCTATCAATACAAAATCATTCACCATCTTATTTCAAGCAAAACACTTGTTCCTTACTTCTTTCTTTACTTAGCTTTCTTCTGATCATTTTCTCTTTGGCTGAACCAAAAGAAACCATATGTTAAAACAAATAACAGTATGGGGATTTCCATCACTCCATTTTGGCGCGATATGCCTGGCATATCCAGCAGTGCAGGCATCGCTGTCCTAAAGAACGGTCTCTGGCATGAGTCAAAGTTCCGCAAAGACCTCTTCGTCAACCGGCCGAACTCGATCCGGGATACTTTGTTCAGGGCAAACAACTGCATGGAGGCAGAAGAGGAAAAGTTCGCTTTCACGAAAAAATTTTGTCCCACAAAGCTGAACATCACCTCACCTTCCAAATAGCCGGAGTCCAGAGACAGCCATGAATCCAAGAGGCCTTCCTCTCAAACCAACAGCGTAACCAAGTCTCCAGGGCGAGGCCGCTGCACTCCAACCTCTCCCATGACTTGGGTACGTGATGAAAATGCTTACTGCAACATTCATTAGGTGAAAGGCTACGCAACCAAGGACTGCAGCGTCCTCGAAAAGCATATCGATGACCTACGGGCTACCGGAGACCTCGCTGCCATCGTTGCCTTCAGTCTAGAAGACTTCGTTAGAACATTCGACGGGGAGAGACTCGCTTCCGAAGAGTCCGAGCCCCCTGGAAAAAATTCGAGATCTTCCGAAGTCGAGGACCCTAAGTCTCCAAAGAAAAAGATCAACGTTATCATGGGAGGATCGAAGCTGTGGCGTGATTCTGTAAGGGCAATGAAGAAGCACAAGTGCGCTGTCATGTTCGAATCGGACTTTGGCAACGAATCAATCAAGCCCAACATCGAGATCGCCTTCTCGGACCAAGAAACCTAGCGACTGCCTCGACCACATGACGATGCCTTGGTGGTAACCCTTGATATCACCAACTTCGAGGTATCTCGGATTCTCATCGACACCGGAAGCTCGGTGGACCTCATCTTCCTAAGTATCTTACAATGGATGGGGATAAACCGGGCAGATATCATAGGCCTCCAACTTTGGTAGCGTTCACCAGCGAGACGACGATGTTGACCGGAACCATCAAGTTTCTGGTCTTGGCGGCAGGAGTCTCTCAGATCATTGAGTTCATTATCATCAATGCGTTAACTTCCCAACTCTGCAGGAATCGGCACCATCCGCAGAGATCACAAGGTCTCTTAGGCATGTTACTTGAGCAGCCACCGATGAAGGTCCAATAGCAATTACAGATCCCTGCCAGAAAGTAGGAAGTGCGATGATTCCCCATTGGCTAGTCACCTAGAGACGTGACCATTGAAGTCCAGATCGATGTCACAAGGCCGGAGCATAAGGTAAAAATTGAGATACCGCTCAACATCGAGGCCAGGAACCAACTCATGAAATTCTTATCCAAGAACAGTAGCACTTTTGCCTGGTCTGTACGAGACATGCCTGTCATAGATCCAGTTGTCATCTCCCATGAGCTCAATGTGGATGACAGCTTCAAGCTAGTCAAGCAAAAGCATATAAATCTTGGACCAGATCGAGCCCGGGCAGTCAACGAAAAAGTGGAGAAACTCATCGGCATCGGGTCGATACGAGAAGTCAAGTGTCCAGATTGGATGGCAAACGCGGTGGTAGTCAAAAAGAAGAACGGAAAGTGGAGAGTCTGCTTGGACTTCATAAACCTCAACAAAGCCTGTCCAAAGGATAGCTTCTGCTCCCCCATATTGACCGGCTGGTGGAGTTCACTGCGGGTCATGACCTTCTGAAGTTTATGGATGCCTTTTCAGGCAACAATCAGATAATGATGAATCCAGACGATCAGGATAAAACCTCCTTCATCACCGATCGCGGTATCTACTACTACATGGTCATGCCTTTCGGGTTGAAGAACCCTGGCGCTACCTATCAGATTCTGGTGAACAAAATGTTTAGCAAGCACTTGGGTCAAACCATGGAAGTCTACATAGACGATATACTTGTTAAATCATTACATCAATGCAATCATATCGCGCACTTGGAGCAGTGTTTTAGCATTCTAAACTCCAATGGCATGAAGCTGAACCCTGCTAAGTGTACTTTTGTGGTCCCCTCCGGTGAGTTCCTCGGTTACATTGTGACAAATCGAGGGATAGAAACAAACCTCAGCTAAGTCAACGCATTCCTCATAATGTTGTCGCCGAAGAACATCAAGGAAGTCCGGCGTGTCACCGGAAGGATCACAGCCTTGAACCGATTCATTTCAAGGTCAACTGATAAATGATTGCCTTTCTATTATATGTTGAGAGGCAACAAGCAGTTCAAATAGGATGAGGAGTGCGAAAAGGCGTTTAGTCAGTCCAAAGCCTATCTCTCAATGCCACCGATCCTATCCAAGCCAGAGGCAGAAGAAAAACTGTACCTCTACTGTCAGTTTCTACCCACACGGTCAGTGGAGTCGTCGTATATGAAAACCGAGGTGAACAAAAGCCGTAAGGCACTCACCGATCCGGAGACACGTTACCCGATGATGGAGAATCCCGCACTCGTAGTAGTGAGATCTGCTTGTAAGTTACCTCCCTACTTTCAATCTGATTCCATTGAAGTCTTGACTACTTAACCAATGGGAAGGATTCTTCATGGGCCAGTCAGTCAAGAATATTAGCTAAGTGGGCCATCGAACTAGCATGAAAGCGCATGTTCTAGCCAACTTCTTCACGGAGCTGCCAATCTCAAGGGAAGTGATGAAGTGGGGAGCAAAGTCTGGAAGTTGACGTAGACAGATCATCGTCAAAGCATGGCTCCAGGATCGGCATCCGTCTCGAGACCCCCACGGCCAAAATCCTGTAACAGTCTTTTCGGCTACTATTTGGCGTCAAATAACGAGGCCTGAAGCCTTGATCGCTGGGCTCCGTCTCGCAGTTGCTATAGGCGCAGAAGAAGTCGTCGTGCACTACGACTCCCAACTGATAGGAAATTAGTTCCAAGGGAGTTATGAGGCTAAAGACCTAAGAATGGAGGCCTACCTCGATCTGGTAAAAAAACTAGCCTTGCAGTTCAAAATTTTTTGACCTCGTGCCATACCATGAGGAGAGAACACCTCGGACGATGTTTTAGTGGCTCTTGCCCCAACATCGGACCCTAACCTGAAGCGCGTTATACAGATTGAATGCATCTCAAGTCCGAGCATCACCCCCAAGTCCCAGGTCCTAGGCATCACTCGCTCCCAAGCTCTCAAGGGGGTCGAACAAAGGCAACCAACGGCAACACCCCCGAGCGATGGCAAGTAGGATACCCCGGACGTCGACACGGCAATCCCAGAAGACAAACCTGAGATGGCAAGTGATGAAGAAGAAATGGAGCCGGTATAACCACCAGAGCACGAGCCAAGGGAGTTCAAATACCCTGGAAATATTTCACTTGGTGATTGGGAGGGGGGGGGGTGATTGGAGGGACCCTATAAAGAATTATACTCTAAATGGTGCGCTCCCTTTGGACAAATGGCTAGCCCACAAATTCAAAATCACCAGCGCGAAATATTGTTTGATCAAAGGATCCCTATATTGAAAAGGGATAAGCGATCCTTACTTATTCTGTATCTATAAACCTAAGATAGAAATCGTGATGAATGAAACACATCAAGAACTCTGTAGAAGCCACTCATCAAGACAGGCCAATGGCGAAACTACCTTATTGCCATGGAAGCAAATGATCCACATGAAATTTGGAAAACAATTAATAATATATTAAGTTTTTGCAATAGATCCATATCCAAAATAATGATTGACCCCTCTAAATTTATAATTTAACTACGGTCCAATAAGTTTAAGATACTTAAAAAAATTATTACCCTAATAACCATCACAAAATAATTTTAAAATAAAAAAAAAAACTCATTAATAAAGTAAACCTAAATCTTTTATTTATTGAAAACAAAAACGATGCTTAATTTTTTACTTTTTGTAATCAGTTAAGAGTTAAGTCGACACGAATGGTAGACAATCACACAAATCAAGGTATCTGTTTTGCTTCAAATTTCTAATTTTTCTGTATTTTTTTTTTATAATTCTATATGTAAAATAAAAATTTAGAGGATTTAGATTTACAAAAAAGTTTCTTAGCATTATTAGAAAGACAGAAATTATAAGTAGTAAAACTTTTTCTATCTTTGTGAATCAAGAATTACAAATAACTTTTTGAAACAATATAAATTACTTAATTTATTATAGTTACAGTATTAATATTATATATTTTGTTATTCTGATAAACATTCTTGTGTTTATTTATTTATATAAAATTTTGAAAAGAAAATATCCACAATCTAATATCAAGTTTGGATGATTTGCCATCTGACCCAGCTAAGCTAAAAAATATTCAAGATTACGGTTCTAATCAAAGAGATGAAATACGACGCAAATATTAGAATAGTGGTCATATTTCTCAATAAAAATCAATAGAAAAAGTACTAGGATGTTTTAATCCAAATTAGTTTGATCAGCATCCTGATTGGTAAGAATAGTTTGGAAGAAGAAAAAGCTTTTTGCTTGTTTTGTTATCTGTTTAGAATCCAAACTAGAAAACAAAGTGGGAAGTAATGCTTTTGTATCAAGGAGGTTTTATAACTGCAATAAGACTGATAGCTTTAGTAAGCATGTGGGAGATCATACTATTTTTCACAGTGATGCTAAAAATAAATGTGAAAATCTGATGAGACAATGTCAGTGTATCAAACATGCTTTACATAAGCAAACTGATGTGGTGAAAAATGAGTATCGACTCCATTTGGGTGCTTCCATTGATGTTTGTAGAGAAGAAAGAGGTTCGGGATTAATCTGTTACCGAAGCAAACGATGATTATTGTCTGAAGCTTGTTTGAAGGACTCTCTCTTCAAGGTCTTCTCTTTGGGTTCAGTGGATTCATCGCTACCTTATCAGAGAAAGCTCATTTTGGCAAGTAAAGGAGAACACCTCTCTTGGATCCTGGATATGGAAGAAGCTCATGAAGTTTAGAGACTTAGCTGCTACCTTCACAAAAGTGGAGATTTAGAATGGTTCGTCAACTTCGTTCTGGTTCGATAATTGTACTTCTCTCAGGAAACTGATTGACATAACATGTATGAGACTATGAGAGCATGTATTGATCTTGGTATCCCGCTTAATGAATCTGTAGAAACGGCTCTCCTCTATTGTAGAAGCAGAAGGCACAGATTAGATACACTAAACTTGATTGAACGTGAAGTGCAGAACCTGCATCAAGAGGTTTCACAGCCATGGAAGATGTTCGCCTAAGGAGAAGAAGGGGAGATGTTTATATAGCTAAGTTCAGCTCTACGGACACTTGGAAAAATCAGTCGAGGTGATCAACAAAAGGTAGAGTGGTATACTGGTATCCTGTTTGAACACGCTACTCCGAAATACTCTGTTCTCGCTTGGATTACTATCCACACAATAGACTGGCAAGAGGAGATCGTTTGCTGCAATGGAACACGAATGCAGATGCCTCATGTGTGCTGTGTTCTGATCCTTTGGAAACAAGAAACCACCTTTTTTTCCAATGTTAATACTCGGCGGAAGTTTGGATGGCTCTGGCAAGCAAGCTACTAGAAACGAAATATACAAAATGGTTGCAGATCCTTGGGTTCATCTGTGATACAACTTCGGATGCAGTCCACCTGTTTCTTGTGAGGTACTTGTTTCAGATGTTAATTCACTATGTATGGAGAGAGAGGAATGCTCGAAAATATGGCAAACCTGCAACACCCCTTACAGTTCTCATTCGAAATATCAACAAACACATGCGAAACAGAATCCTTTCTATTCGGTCTTACGGGAGGTGCAAATGTTACGAGTAAAAGACAAAAGGAACGATTTGTGTAACAAGACGTTTATTGCTTGATTTTCTCAATACAAAAGAGAGTACAACTGTTGTCTCTCTCTCTCACATGGACATGAAGATCAAAACAATTGATAATCCAAATGCTACACTATCTCTTACTACTTAAGGACAAAGTACTCTACCACGTCATCGTCTCCCCCACGTGACTTCTCTTTCCTCCTAACGGATCAGCCGTGCTCCCCACTCCCTTATCTTCTCGATCCTTCCTTCTTTATTCTGAATGGGCTTCCTTCTTCAACACTCTCGGCCCTTCTGTTCCTCGGCCCGCTTGCGACGTCGATACTAATACAAAATGGGCGGGTGACTCTCCTCAAACGTAACATTACCTCCTCCATTGAAACTGACCTTGTCCTCAAGGTCCAGTTCTGGAAATTGTCTACTCATCAGCGCCTTCTCCTCCCAAGTCCGATCATGCACTGGTAGCCCTTTCCATTGTACCAACACTTCCTCTTGCCCTGACGACTCATTCCTTCTCCAGCTCAGAATTTTCTCTGGTTCTGCTTCCATGACTCCTTCAGCTGTAAGTTGCGGTGGCAAAGGGCTGATTTGTCCCTCCGCCCCTCTATTGCAGTTTCTTTTCATCATATCCATAATTTTGAGCTGTTCTATTGCAGTTTCTGCAACTATCTCAGAAGCAAACGCTCTTCTCAAATGGAAATCCACTTTCACTAACCAAACAAGTTCATCAAAGCTGTCTTCATGGGTCAACAACACAAACATCAATACAAGCTTCTGCACCAAATGGTATGGCGTTTCTTGTGACCCACGTGGGACTATCTTAAGGTTAAACCTCAGTAACACTGCCATTGAAGGTACTTTCCAAGATTTCCCTTTTTCTTCTCTCCTAAACCTCGCTTACCTTGAATTTAGTCTGAACAGTTTCTCTGGAACCATCCCTCCCCAATTCGGAAACCTTTCTAAACTTATCTACCTTGACCTCTCCATGAACCAATTAACCGGAGAAATCCCACCTGAGCTTGGCAATTTACAAAACCTCCAAACTCTCCATCTTCTCGAAAATAAGTTAAACGGATTGATTCCATCTGAGATCGGTCTCTTAACTTCGGTTCAAGAAATTTCATTGTCTAACAATTTCTTATCTGGACCAATACCCTCTTCCATTGGGAATCTAACCAACTTGGTTAGCTTGTTCCTTTTTATGAACTCTCTCTCTGGCCCACTTCCTTCCGAGATTGGAAACTTAAGTAACCTTACTAAGTTACACCTTGATACAAACAACCTGACCGGCCAAATCCCTTCCACTTTTGGAGAGTTGAAGAAAGTAACTCTTCTTAACTTGTTTGAAAACCAACTTTCCGGCCAAATCCCTCCTGAGATTGGTGACATGACGAGTCTAGATGCCCTTAACCTTCATACCAATAACTTTACTGGTTCAATTCCTTCTTCCTTAGGAAATCTTAAGAACTTAACTACTATGTATCTTTTCCTGAATCAACTAACTGGTGTCAATCCTCCAGAATTAGGCAACATGGAATCCATGAAAATTTTAGAGTTAAGTCAGAACAAACTTACAGGTTCTGTTCCTGATTCCTTCGGTAACTTTACCAAGATGCAGTTTCTGTCTCTCCGTGATAACCAGCTCTCTGGTCATATTCCAGCAGGAGTTGCAAACTTTTTAGAGCTAATTGTCTTGCAACTCGACGCAAATAACTTTACCGGTCCAATCCCTCCAGAGATTGGACACATGACGAGTCTAGATACCCTTAGCCTTCATACAAATAATCTTACCGGTTCAATTCCTTCTTCCTTAGGAAATCTCAAGAGCTTAACCACTCTTCATCTTTACCTAAATCAACTAACTGGTGTCATTCCCCCGGAACTAAGCAACATGGAACTCATGAAGGATTTAGCTTTACGCCAAAACAATCTTACAGGTTCTGTTCCTGAATCCTTCACTAACTTTACCAAGATGCAGTCATTATCTCTACGTGAGAATCGGCTCTCTGGTCCTATTCCACCAGGAGTTGCAAACTCTTTAGAGCTAACTTCCTTACAACTTGACACAAATAACTTCACCGGTTTCTTGCCTGAAACCATTTGCAGAGGTGGTAAGCTTGAGAACATCACATTACATGATAATAACCTCGAAGGTCCTATCCCAAGAAGCTTAAGAGAATGCAAGAGCTTGATCAGAACATGGTTCGTAGGGAATAGATTCACTGGAGATATCTCTGAAGCTTTCGGGGTTTACCCAAATCTCAGTTTCATTGATCTCAGCCACAACAAGTTTCACGGCATGATTTCAGGCAACTGGGAGAAGAGTCCAAAGCTAGGTGCCTTGATCATGTCAAACAACAACATCAGCGGTCCTATCCCACCAGAGATTGGAACATGACAAACTTGATGAACTGGATCTATCAACAAACAACTTAACTGGTGAACTTTAAGATGGAATTTCAAATCTCAAGCGTTTGTCGAATCTAAAACTGAACGCAAATCAGTTATCTGGAAATAATCCTGAAGGAATAAGCCTCTTAACCAATCTTGAGTCTATTGACTTATCCTCAAACAGATTCAGCTCCAAGATCCCACAAACCATGAACTCGTTTTCAAGGCTTTATTACATGAACCTGAGCAGAAACAAGTTGGAGGAAAGCATTCCCATGGGAATAACAAAGCTGACTCAGTTATCTAATCTTGATCTCAGCCACAACAAGCTCAATGGAGAAGTCCCATCACTCAGCTCCCTTCAAAGCCTTGACAAGCTCGACCTGTCAGACAACAATCTCTGTGGTCATTTTGTAAGAAGTTTCGAGGACGTAAAGGCTCTGACTTACATCGATATATCAAACAATAACCTCGAAGGTCCACTTCCTGACATCCCAGCGTTTAGAAATGCAATGGCAGATGCTTTGAAAGGAAATAGAGGCTTATGCAGTGATACAACTAAGCAAAGGTTGAAACCATGCCCAATGACTTCTGGTGAGATCAAGAAACCAAAAAAGAACGACGACAACAACAACCTTTTCGTGTGGATATTAGTACCAATCATAGGAGCACTCGTGATTCTCTCTGTATGCGCAGGGACATTAACTTACTACCTCAAGAAACGAAAAAACAAAACTGCAAACAACTCAGACTCTGAAACTGGAGAGAGTTTATCAAGCTTTAGCTACGATGGCAAAGTCAAATACAAAGAGATCATCAACGCAACCAATGAGTTCGATCCAAGATACCTAATCGGAACTGGAGGATACGGAAAAGTCTACAAAGCAAATCTCTCATTAGGCACAATCGTGGCAGTGAAAAAGCTAAACGAAACTACTGAGGAAGATATATCAAACCCAAAGGTGAAACAAGAGTTCTTAAACGAAGTCAGTGCGTTAACGGAGATTCGTCACCGGAACATCGTGAAGCTATTTGGCTTCTGCTCATCCCGCAAACATACTTTTCTCATATACGAGTACATGGAGAAAGGAAGTTTAAGGAAAGTGTTAGCCAACGACAGAGAAGCTAAACAGCTTGATTGGGTTAAAAGAATCAAAATCTTGAAAGGTGTGGCTTACGGGTTGTCTTACATGCATCATGACAGATCAACACCGATCGTTCACCGTGATATTAGCAGTGGAAACATCCTTCTTGGTAATGATTACGAAGCTAAGATCTCCGACTTTGGTACAGCCAAGATTCTCAAGAAGGATTCATCTAATTGGTCAGCCGTTGCTGGTACCTACGGCTACGTCGCTCCTGAGTTAGCTTACACGATGAAAGTGACGGAGAAATGTGATGTGTATAGCTTTGGGGTGCTGATGCTTGAAGTGATAAAGGGTAAACATCAGGGAGATTTGGTTTGGAGTTTATCTTCTCTGGGAACAACTTTGTCACTGGAAGGTATTTCTGATGAACGTTTGAAAGAACCAGAGGCAGAGATTAGAGAGAAGCTCTTGAAGATGGTGAAAGTGGGGGAGCTGTGCTTACAAGCGAATCCACAACTTCGGACAACAATGATGTCAATATCAACTGAATTTTGATAGAAATGTTCATTCATCTTTTTACATGTGTAGTTCAAAAATATTTGGTTCCACATATTTTTAAACGTGAGATGTAATAAAAAAAAGAAAAGAAAAATAAGGGAAAAAACCTAGAATAACTCTCAAATCTATTATAATGATTAGAGTAACTCTCTTAAGTGTTATTAGTAACTAATTTTAAATGTTTATATTATCCCTTTAAGCTTTAGTAAAAAAAATTAATTACTATTATGCCATTACTATTTTTATTAAAAAAACTGATATTAACGAAAATGCCACCGAAAATTGGAATTTGAGAAAAAACTGTGGCAAAAAATCTGTATACTATTTGTTGACAGATTTATTAGTTTTGACAGATTTATTTTTAACGAAAGATTTTTTTTCACAGATTTAATTAAATTGACAGATTTTTATTAAATATCTGTAGAATATGGTGGCAGATTAAATTTTTATAGCAGTTTTTTAAAAAAAATCTTTTGACCGAATGACAGATTTATAACTTTCCAATGTTTTATAAAAAGTCTGTCGTATTATTGCAATAGATATACGGTTGGTGACAGAAGTATAATAGAAATATAACTTTTTGACAGATTTATTGATTCACACGGTAACAGATATTTGTTATATGACAGATTTATTGTTTTATGTAGTAACAGATTTATTTGTTGTCACAGATTTATAATTATTCTGTCATCAGAGAAAATTTGAAAACGTGTACTAGTCTAACCTTCTATGTTATATACCAGATTTGTTTCGTTTGATAGCAGGTTTTAAGAAAATCTTTCTTTGATGACAGTTTTTCGGCTTCTATTAAACGACAGACTTAATCATTACTAGAATAACGTTTTGAAAATTTTCTTTTGACAACAGATTTCGATTGGCAGATTTTTTGTTGTTTTGACAGCAGACTTATGCATCTTGTATTATGACAAATTTTTATTTGCTGAGTTAAAAAATAGTTGTGCCCTAGAAAAAAACTAAAGTACGTCTTCTACCTTTCGCAGCTGCCATTTTTTTTTCTGTAAGCTTTCATATCTCGTACTCCTCCATCTAAACAATTTTCTCCTTTGTTTTTCTCCACCATCTTTTACTTCAATGGATCAAATTATCCTTGTTTATGGCAATTGGAATTTTCAGAATAACAGATGGGTATTCTACGTTGATCAGGGAAGAAGGTGCAAAATTGTTACAGCAAATGATGACACACGCTATGAAGATCTTGTTTGTATGATTATTGAAGACTATAAGATTGAGTCAAGATTCCACGCTTTGGAGCTGAGTTACATGCCCCTTTAGAAGGTTATGGTGAAACTACCACAGAATACTCCTCTGGTAAAAAATTTACCTTGTTGGCATTAGCTTGTTTTTCTTCTTCGATGACTTGTGAGAATATATCACGTGGACGAGATGCAGCCTAAGAGAGAAGAGGAACTTGGTCATTTACACTGTTTCTTCTTCTACCAAAACGCTCACCAAAAATGGGTATAGATTCGTACGCCCATATAAGCAGGACTGGTACACACCCATGAAGTGTGTAAGTGAGACTAGCACCATAATTTAGTATCTTAACTGATTCTACCAAGATACTAAATGCCACTCTTCCCCATGGATAATTATCAAATACTTCCGGATCAAAAACTCTTTTAGCTTGCTCTAAAGGGATTTTACTATCTGCTGAAATCCCAAGGATTCCAACCGAGAGAATAACTAACCATCCTATCATTGTCCTCTTCTCAAGAGTCCAATCTGCACATCTACTCAACACCAACTGCAAGTCCACTATTGATGGTCCTTCTAAAGTAGATTTCCATTTCAGCCCAAAACTCACTATGATATACATTCCATTTATCTTTCTCCTTAAATGAAGCACAATTCAGACCTATAATAACCATATAAATTTTGTTAGTCATTAAAAAATTATAAATAATATAGTGATTAACATGAATTAGACAACAATTCAAACGTGTAATAGCTTCAAACTCATGCAACGAAAATCTAATAGGTTGATCATCTAGCAAAGACCATAACTCGCAAGGCTTTTGAACAACCAACTGATTTGTGGAGAAGACGACTCCCCCGGCAATGAGCGATTAGGATCGGCGGAGGAGGATTCGTCGGCAGTTTTGAACGAAAGAAGAATTTCAGGGGAAGTGAGTGTCGAGGATGAGAACCAATTGAGAGAAGAGGACTCCACAGGCAATGAGCGATTAGAACCGGTGGAGAAGGATTCTCAGCAGTTACGGACTGGAGAAGAACTTCAGATTTCTCTCATCGGAGGAATTAGGTTAAAACACGATTTGTAAAGTGAATTTGAGGATTTTGGTATGTTAAAAACTTTTTATTCGTGTGTAAAAAATTTATTTCTCTTGCCATTTTTTTTAAATAGAAATGGCATCTTCTTGTAATTATTTATACCACATATGGTTAAAATGTCTTTTGACAAAAGATTAATGTTAATCTAGTATTAAAAGCTTTGAGAATGTTATTCTATAATTTTTCATGTTTTTGAGAGTCATCCCAGGCAATTTCTCAAAAAATAAACAAACAAAAAAGCCAAACTAAACTGGATGATGAGCTAAAAAAACAAATTGGAAATTAACAGATTGCTGTCAAATTATGAATACATACTAATGTTCAATATTAAAGTATTATATATTATAGATAAATTATGTAATTTTAGCTGTCTCATAGATCCCAGTTTCAATCAAATGGAATATAAAGTTAGAAGAATATAACAAGGTTGAGAGATTTACATAGGAACATCAATCGTAATGCTTCGATAAATATTCTTTTACCATTACAGGTACTGAGCTCACAATCAAGGTAAACACATAATCTGTAGACCTGAAGACAGGTAACGTCTATATATCTCTTATATATAAACCAAACAAAAAAAAACTAAACTCGGTTAAAGAAGATGGTGAGACGGTGGTTGTGACACTATGGTATATATCAAGCTACATTTGTTTACATCTCTTATATATAAACCAAACCAAATAAAAACTAAACTCGGCTAGAGAAGATGGTGAGACGGTGGTTGTGACACCATGGTATATATCAAGCTACATTTGTTTACATCTCTTATATATAAGGGTGAATTTGCAAAATAGTTCACTTTGAGTTTGCAAATTAGTGAAATGTGTGACTTTGAGTTTTAATTAGTGAATTGAGCCACTGACATTGCATAGCATATTTTGATACCAATTTTACCCCTATTTTTTAGAGAAATACAGACATAACAATTAGTGTGTGTTAGAGAGAGATAGAGACAAAACTGTGGGTGTGTTAGTGAAAGAGAGGGAAATAATTTTTTTTGTCCTAGTCTCATTTGATGCGAGTCACTTAAACTGTCTCACAAAGTTGAGTGTGCAAAAATGGGATGCACGTGACATAAACTGTGTCACAAAGATGAGTGTGTACTAGAGAGAGATAGAGACAAAAGTGTGACAGCAAATGGCACACTCACATTGACAGCAAATTTTTATGATAATTCTACATTTATTTCTTAGAGAAAAAAAGGTAATTTTCAAATTTTTTTTCGAGAGAGACACACAGAAAAAGTGGTAGTTTCAATTTTTTTTTTAGAGAAAGATGGACAAAATAGGGTAGTTTTTTTCCGAAAGAGAGTCTGTGAGAGAGAGAGAGAGAGAGAGAAAAAAAGAGAGAGGAAAAGAGAGAGAGAGAGAGAGAGAGAG
>OVBI01001402.1:0-16197 GCA_900406495.1 Sisymbrium altissimum | reverse complement strand
AAAAAGAGAGAGAAAAAGAGAGAGAGAGAGAGAGAGAGAGAGAGAGAGAGAGGTGTATAGATTAAGGTGTACATGGATAATGTACGCATTAAAGTGTACAGACTTAGTATGCGCATTAAAGTGTATAACTTTGAAGAGAGAAATGTGTGCATTAAGGTGTACAGACTTGGTATGCGCATACCAAGTGTACAAACGGACAAACTAGAGTAATTTTCAATTTTTTTTATTTTCGCGTTAAGATGTACATATATAGTGTATGCATGGTGTACGCATCAATGTCTATGGATACAAGTCTACATGTTTATATGTATAGAGAAAGGTGTACACATAGAAGTGTATATGTTGTTACAAGTCTACATGGTTATATGTATAGAAAAAGGTGTACACATAGAAGTGTATAAGATGAGGTGTACGTGATGATGTGTGTACAGAGAGAAGTGTATATGCTATAGTAAACATAGATGTATAAAACCAAGTTTACATAATGAGGTATATTGAGTGTATATTAACTAAGGATTTGTGAACCCAAACCAATTGGTGTACAGTTTTTCTCTCCGTCCACCACATTTTTCTCTTCGTCCGCCACATTTTTCTCCTCGTCTGCCACATTTTTCTACTCGTCCACCACATCTGGCTCGTAGTCCGCCAAAACGTTCTCATCTTCCAGCTGCTCCTACTCCTTATCCTTATGAAGCTCCACGCCCTCGAACTATTGCCCGTATCAGTAGACCTCATCTGCCATTGGTGTACAGTATTTTGAAAAAATAAAAATCTAAACCCTAAACCTTAATTAAGGATTAGTGAACCCAAACCAATCTGGGGCGAATGCGTTTTCTTTTTCCCTTATCAGCGGATGCCTCACCGTCGTTACTCTTCGAATACCCACAAGTGTTATAGCTGTACACCAAAATATTTGTGGTGTCCGCGAGCAGATGTAGCGGTGTATGCAACATATGTATCCTCATCCACCACATATCTATCCTCGTCCACCATATATGTATCCTCGTCTGCCACATTTCTATCCTCGTCCACCATATATGTATCCTCGTCCACCACCTATATATCCTCGTCCGCCACATTTTTCTCCTCGTCCGCCATAGTTTTCTCCTCGTCCACCACATTTGGCTCGTCATCCACCACATCTGGCTCGTTGTCTGCCATATATGTATCCTCGTCCGCCACATTTTTCTCCTCGTCCGCCATATTTTTCTCCTCGTCCACCATATCTTGTTCGTCGTCCGCCACAACTTTCTCATCTTCCAGCTGCTCCTGCTCCTTATCCTTCTGAAGCTCTACACCCTCGAACTGTTGCCCATGTCGGTAGGCCTTATCTGCCATTAGTGTGCAGTATCTAAAAAACAAAAAAATCTAAATCCTAAACTCATACTACGGATTTGTGAACCCAAATCAATTCGTGTTCAGTATTTCGAAAGAACAAAAAGTTAAACCCTAACTAAGGATTAGTAAACCTAAACCAATTGGTGTACAATATTTCGAAAAAACAAAAATCTAAACCCTAAAGCCTAACTAAAGATTAATAAACCCAAACCAATTGTTGTACAATATTTTGGAAAAACAATAATCTAAACCCAAAAGATTAGTGAACCCAAACCAATTGGTGTACAGTATTTCGAAAAAACAAAAATCTAAACCTTAAACCCTAACTAAGGATTCGTGAACCCAAACCAATTGGTGTAGTGAATTTTAAAAAAAAACAAAATATAAACACTAACTAAGGATTAGTGAATCCAAACCAATTGGTGTATAGTATTTCGAAAAAACAAAAATCTCAACCCTAAATCCTAACCAAGGATTTGTGAATCCAAACCAATTGGTGTACAGTATTTCAAAAAAATAAAAATCTAAACCCTAACTAAAGATTAATGAACCCAAACCAATTGGTGTTCAGTAGTTCGAAAAAACAATAATTAAACCTTAAACCCTAACTAACAATTTGTGAAGCAAAACCAATTGGTGGACAGTATTCCGAAAAAATAAAAATCTATACCCTAACTAAGGATTAATGAACCCAAACTAATTGGTGTACAATATTTCGAAAAAAATAAAAATCTAAACCCTAAACCCTAACTAAAGATTAGTGAATCCAAACCAATAGGTGTACAGTATTTCAAAAAAAAAAACCCCTAACTAAAGATTTGTGAACCCAAACCAATTGGTGTACAGTATTTAGAAAAAACCAAAAATCTCAATCCTAACTAAGGGTTTGTGAACCCAAAACAATTGGTGTACAATATTTTTTTAAAAAACAAAAATCTAAACTCTAATTAAGGATTAGTGAACCAAAACTAATTGGTGTACGGTATTTCGAAAAAATAAAAATCTAAACCCTAAACCCTAACTAAAGATTACTGAACCCAAACGAGTAGGTGTACAGTATTTCAAAAAAACAAAAATCTAAATCCTAAACCCTAACAAAGGATTTGTGAACCCAAACCAATTGGTGTACAATATTTCAAAAAACAAAAAATTAAACCCTAAACCCTAATTAAAGATTAGTGAACCCAAACCAATTGGAGTATACTATTTCGAAAAAACAAAAATCTAAAGTCTAAACCCGAACTAAGGATTTGTGAATCCAAACCAATTGGTATATTGTATTTAAATAAAAACAAAATATAACTTTAACTAAGGATTAGTGAATCCAAACCAATTGGTGTACAATATTTCGAAAAAAACAAAAATCTCAACCCTAAACCGTAACCAAGCATTTGTGAACTCAAACCAATTGTTATACAATATTTCAAAAAAACAAAAATCTAAACCCTAACTAAGGATTAGTGAACCCAAACCAATTGGTTTACATTATTTCGAAAAAATAAAAGCTAAACCTTAAACCCTAACTAAGAATTTGTGAACCAAAACCAATTGTGTACAGTATTTCGAGAAAATAAAAATCTAAACTCTAATTAAGGATTAGTGAACCCAAACTAATTGGTGTACAATATTTCAAAAAAATAAAAATCTAAATTCTAAACCCTAACTTAAGATTAGTGAACCCAAACCAATAGGTGTACAGTATTTCAAAAACACAAAACCCTAACTAAAGATTTGTGAACCCAAACCAATTGGTGTACAATATTTCAAAATAACAATATTATACCCTAAACCCTAATTAAAGATTAGTGAACCCAAACCAATTGGTGTATAGTATTTCAAAAAAAACAAAAATCTAAACCCTAAATCCTAACTAAGGATTTGTGAACCCAAAGCAATTGGTATACTGTATTTAAAAAAACAACATATAAATTCTAACTAAGGATTAGTGAATTCAAACCAATTGGTGTACAATATTTCGAAAAAACAAAAATCTCAACCCTAAACCCTAACCAAGGATTTGTGAACCCAAATCAATTGGTATACGGTATTTCAAAAAAACAAAAATCGAAACCCTAACTAAGGATTATTGAACCCAAACCAATTGGTGTACAGTAGTTCGAGAAAACAAAAAGTAAACCTTAAACCCTAACTAAGAATTTGTGAACCAAAACCAATTGGTGTACAGTATTTCGAGAAAATAAAAATCTAAACTCTAATTAAGGATTAGTGAATCCAAACTAATTGTTGTACAATATTTCGAAAAATTAAAAATCTAAACTCTAAACCTTAACTAAAGATTAGTGAACCCAAACCAATAGGTGTACATTATTTCAAAAAAACAAAACCCTAACTAAGGATTTGTGAACCCAAACCAATTGGTGTACAAACGGAGAAACTAATTGGTGTACAATATTTCAAAAAAATTAAAATCTAAACCTAACTAAGGATCAGTGAACCCAAACCAATTGGTATAAAGTCTTTTGGAAAAAAAAATCTAAACCCTAAATCCTAATTAGGGATTAGTAAACCCAAACCAATTGTTGTACAATATTTTAAGAAAACAAAAATCTAAACCTTAAACTCTAACAAATGATTAGTGAACTCAAACTAATTTGTGTACATTATTTCGAAATAACAAAAATATACAATTATACCTTACAAATCTTACTCATTACTAGAAATAATTTTTTGAAACCTATAAAAGGTTTTGAAAACAGTTATATGTTAATATAAATATTAATTTGCTAACCGTAAACCTTAAGATTAGATTTGTTAGCAAAATGAATCCTCCTAAAATTAAATTAAATAAACCAACGTAAACGTAAGGCATTACCCACATCAAACCAAGGTTGGTTCTTGTATTTTCGTTTGGTTTCTGAGTGTAATCGCAATCAGATAATAAATGTAGCGCATAAGTTAACATATGAGTCTTAAAGTTTGGTTTATATCAACATAATCCTCTGTAAAATCATGTATCCTTATCTTTTGCTCCTGCTGCAACTGGTTTGACTCGCTCGAATCAATAATTGTTGTTCGGCTTTCGTGTTCATCTTTCCCAGAAATTATTTTCTCTTCATTCGGATTTTGCGAAATAGAGTTTCAAAATCAATACACAAAACTGGAGAGAACAAGAATCGGATTTTCTTTCTGCTAACTCGACACTGTGTGTCGAAATCTAACCGGAGAGAAGAAGAGTGATTGGATCTGAACACACTTTTTCATTTGAAATATGGTTTTATAAGATTGCCTGAAGAGAAAAAAAAATAAATCCACGAAGAAAAAAAGAAAGAAGAAATAATAGTAGGGAAATATGGTTTTATCAGATTGTCTGAAGAGAAAGAAAAAGAAAAAAAAGAAATAAGTCCACAAAGACAAAAAGAAATGAAAAAATGACAGTGGGTTACATTTTTTTGGATAATAACATTTGTGTAAATACAAAAACTTGCTAAGGGGTTATAAATAAAGGAAACAGTGATTTACCCATTTTGCCAATTACAAACTCAAGTTGTCCAATTTGCTAATTATAAACTTAAAAACTACACTCTCAGCAAATTTCCCCTACATATAAACCAAACAAAAAAAAACTAAACTCGGCTTGAGAAGATGGGGAGACGGTAGTTGTGATACCATGGTATCAAGCTACATTTGTTCCCTTGGAAATAACATATGTTCATCTACACAGTCTTTATCGTGTACACCACAAGCAACATGAGAGTCTTCTTTCTCATAGCTGCAGCTCATAACCGAGTTTGAGGCTGCCACATTTTGTTAACAGCACGGTTATCGTGTATAATACCAAAATAAATTACAGTTTCTCCTTCTTTAAAGCACAAAATCAAAGGACTGTTGGGAAACAATTATATCAAAATCTTCTTTTGTATGTTAAGCCCATGGAATGATATTACATGCTCAGTGCTATTTTGTAGGAATCGTATAATTTATAATTTCAGATCCCATTTGGGAAAGAAACATAGTATAAGTTGTTAATTCATTTGTTGGTTCGTCGGGAAACCCCAAACTTTTTTTCTGCAACTTGATCATCAGCACAATTCAAATGTAAATTATCCTTTAATTTACGCAATACATAAAACAAAATAAGCTAAAAACATGTCGACGCAAATGCATATAAATATTAGAAGTTAAACAATTCTAATTGCATCGCTAAAAACATGAGCCAATCATTCAACAGGGTCACATATTAGTGGAAACGAAAAACAAAACTCACATTTTCAAAGCAAAATCAAAATTAACCTGCAATAACCGTTCCAAACCGGTTATAATGAATACCGAGTAGTCATTATCATCAAACAGTAGCAGAAAGAGCATTCCCATTCAAAATGTGACATGTCTTGGGGACTTTTGTAAGCAAAACTAGATTTCAATGATTTATGGTGAAGAAGAACATTTTATTGATTATTCTCTCTTGAGTTTACAATACGTCTAAGACACATATTTATAATAAGAGAGGCAAAAACCTAGAGTTCCCTAACAACTGTAATCATCTCACTTCACACAGTTGATCAAGGGTTGAGAATGTGTTAGACAGCTTGACGGGAGACAAGTTTACTTTTGCTTTAGCCGTACTGCTCTTAATTTGTTTGTCCTCATTTACTGTTCCATTCTTATCCTATTTTGCAGGTTGCAGAGTTGGAGTCGACCGTTGCTCGCTGATTTGCTTGGGTTTGGTGTTATTGGACTTCAGTTGTTGATGGCCCACTTCGGTGTTAGCTCCTTTCAGCCCAATCGAAGAAGACTCTGTCTCTTTTGGAGTGTTCCTGCTAATATCCCCTCGTAAACTTGTTGTGGGCGAAGGCTGAACACCAAGTTTGGAACGAAGTCTGAGAAAGTCTTTGATTGGCAACGACTTAGTAAAGATATCTGCAACCTGGTCAAATGCCCGAATATGTCTGACCACTAGACACTTGAGAGCAACATGTTCTCTAACATAGTGATGATAAATCTCAAAGTGTTTTGTGCGACCATGGAAAGCAGGGTTTTCAGTTAACATTACCGCAGACAGGTTGTCACAATATAGCTCCGGAGTATGAGGAAGAGAAATGCCAAGCTCTTTGAGAACCATACTAACCCAAGTTATCTCAGATGCAGCTTCAGAAAGGGTGCGATATTCAGCCTCTATTGAGCTTTTAGACACCGTAGGTTGTTTCTTAGAATACCAGGAGATCAGATTTTCACCAAGGAAGGTACAAAAACCTCCTGTCGACCTTCTTGTATCTATACATCCAGCCCAATCACTGTCGCTGAAGGCGCGGAACGTACAGTCAGTGTCGTTACGGAGAGTAATGCCTATAGTGACAGTGCCTTTAACATTTAAGGACACGCTTGAGCAGATTAAAATCAGAAACAGTAGGTTGGTTCATTTTCTGACACACATAGTTGACAGCAAACTGTATATCAGGTCACGTGAGAGTCAAATACTGGAGCTTACCAGCTAAGCTTCGGAAGAAGGTCGGGTTAGAGAACAACTCTGTTTGACCTTTGCCACGATCAAGTTGGAGAGGTAAAGGTGTTGGAGCCAGGGCTCAGTGTTCCATACCTGCAGCAAGAAGAATGTCCTCTGCGTAGCTTTGTTGCGAGAGAAACATACCTCTTTTGGTGTAATGAGCCTGAATGCCGAGGAAATAGCTCATCTTCCCTAGGTCTTTCATCCGAAATTGCTTGTTGAGATCATCGAGAAGCATTGTCAAAGCAGAAGAACTGTTCCCAGTAAGCACCATATCATCAACATAGAGTAGCAGAATGATCAAATCCTTCTCACGTTGATACACGAAGAGAGATGGGTCCTTGATGCTGCAAACAAAACCAAATTCAAGGAGGTAGGTGCTGAACTTATCATACCACGCTTGGGGAGACTGTTCCAATCCGTATAAAGACTTGTGGAGAAGACACACGTGATCGGGATGCTCCTTGTCTACAAAACCAGCCGGTTGTTTCATGTAAACTGTTTCAGTTAGACCACCGTGTAAAAACGCATTTTTAACATCCATCTGTTTCAGATCCCAGCCTATGATAGTAGCAAGATGCAGAACCAGACGGACAGTAGCAGTGCTAACCACCGGACTATAAGTTTCGAGGTAATCAATCCCTTTTTCTTGATCAAATCCCTTAGCGACAAGACGAGCTTTTAGTCTGTCTAACGACCCATCAGCATTTAGTTTGGTACGAAATACCCATTTGCTACCAAGAACATTCATATTATGTTGGGGGGGGGGAACAAGAGACTAGGTATTGACCTCTTTGCAGTTTCCATACTCTTCAGACATGGCGGCAGTCCAACCTTTATCTTTGAGAGCTGCAGTGACAGTCTTGGGCTCAGGGTATCGAACTCTGTTAAGCATCAAAGCATACTTTACCCCGTGTGATCATAGGATGGTGAGAGATTATACCAGAAGTAACTGATGAATCTGCAGGCGCTAAAGGAGCAACTTGTTCTGAGGCAGAGACAGGAACAGAAGGAGACATGGTGCTAGAGAGAGGAGGAAAATCAGCCTCACGCATAACAAACTCAGCTGGAGACGATACTGGTTCAATAGGTGATGAGCGTGGAGCAAGCGGAGCTTGAGAACTGCTTGTGGCCGGGGAGGGTGGGACATGTTTAAAGCCACGATGCCAGGCTTGAAGCAAAGGTGTATTTCCAAGAGACAACAGAGAGGCATAGCGATCATGAAAGGGAAATAACTCTTCATCAAAAATAACATGTCGTGAGAGGAACACACGGCCCGTAGGAGGATACAGGCATCAGTAGCTTTTATAAGTATCAGTATACCCGAGGAACACACACTGCAATGAACGGGGATCAAGCTTGGTAGAAGCATAATCTCTGAGAGTTGGGTAGCAGGCACTGCCGAAGGTTCTGAGAGTGTGATACCGGGGCTTCTTCTGAAAAAGGGGCTCCAGAGAGAGTAGTTGTGGGCAGAAGATTGCTGAGGAAGTATGCTGTAAAGAAAGCCTCTAGCCAAAATTTCTGCGGGACACGACTCTCAAACATCATAGACAGTCCCAACTCTACTAGATATCGATGTTTACGTTCAGCTAAACCATTTTGTTCAGGTGTGTGGGGACAAGAGATGTGTTGTTGAACCCCACATTGTTGTAAATGAGTAACAAACTGAGAGCTTATGAATTCACCCCCTCCATCGCATTGAAAAGTACCAATTTTGCAATTAAGAAGATTTTCAACACGCTTTAGGAATATACAGAACACAGAGAAGAAATCTGACTTCAACTTTAGAGGATAAAGCCAAGAAAACCGAGACCATTGATCAATAAACAGTACATAATAACGAAACCCCTGACCAGACAAGACCGGTGCAGGTCCCCACAAATCACAATGGACCCTCTCAAGAGGTTTTTCAGCCACAAAGCTAGAATCATAAAAAGGTAACCTACTGCTCTTCCCAAGTTGACAGAACTCGCAAATCGCGTTGGTACTCTTGCTTATTGAAATATCATTCGACGAAGCTAACTGCTGCAGGATCTGCTTATTGGGATGGCCAAGTCTCCTATGCCAAACATCAGCACTCGCAGTGTGTTGCCTAGAGGACAAATTGATCTGAGGTGGAAAACCTTGCAGTGTGTATAGCCCATTAGCGTTTCTGCCCTTCATTAGAACTTTATGCGTGCTCTTTTCCTTAACAACAACCCCATCACAGTCAAATTCAAAGGAGCAAGGATAATCACGAGTGACCTTGGACACAGACAACAAGGACTTCGCTATATCAGGACAAACGAGAACATCTGTGAGAGGTAACATACCTGAGGTTGAAGCAAGAACAGCAGAACCGGTGTGAGTTATTGGCAGAAAGTCTCCATTTCCCATCATAACAACATCTGATCCGTTGTAAGGCTGAGCTTAGGTCAGGTTTTGAGGGGAACTTGTTACGTGAGCTGTAGCACCAGAGTCGGAATACCACTCAATACCAGGACTTTCTGTGACATCAGTGATGCGCATAGCAGCAAGGGCTTGAGCAGCTTCCTCGTATTGATAAGCATTTTTGAATCTATGCCAACATTTGAGAGCAGGGTGACCTGGTTTGCCACAAATTTGGCAGATTAATTTTGCATTGTCGGAGGAAAAACCAGGAGACGAAGACGACGAGGTAATTTGCTGATGAAAGCCTCTGCCTTTTGTAGAGAAAGACCCGCGACCTCTGTTTGGAGCACGACCAAAGCCTCTACCTCTGTTGTTAGAGAAGTAAGAACCGCCAGATCGAGCTGTTTGAAAGACCAGATGAGGAGACACAGAGGAAGGCGTGGCATAAGCTTGAATACGTCCCTCAAAACCATTGAGTTTTGGAATGAGTCTTTCAAAAGTGAGCAGAGGATTATTCTCAAGATCGTTTTCAATGGTTGTCTTGATGGGTTCGTATTTCTCACCGAGACCATTAAGAGCAGTAAATATTTTCATGCTTTCTTCGACAGGGTGAGCCAAAGCAGCTAGCTGGTCAGAGTACGACTTGATCTGTTGGAGGTACTCAGACATAGACTTGTCATGTTTGGAGACAGTTTGGAGGAGACGGCGAAGCTCAAAGATTCGTGACGGAGAGGTCTTGGTAAAGTGAAGACGAAGAGCGACCCAAACATCACGAGCCGTAACACAGTCAACCACAACACCAAGAAGCTCTTCAGAAAACGAACCAAGCAGCCAAGATTTGATGACTTGGTCTATCTGACACCAAGTTTCGAACTGAGGGTTTGGAATTTCTTTGGAGGAGCTGTCGATGGCTGTAGTCACGTGAAACTGCGGTGGAGGTGTGAGCTGGCCGTTGATGAAGCCGAGCAGCTTCTGACCGGAGAGGAACGTCTCGAACTGTGTCTTCCAAAGGACATAGTTTCGGTCTGTGAGAGTAACAGTAACACAGTTTACTATGTTAAGAGAAGGAATGGAAACATGAGCCAAAGTGTTGTTGTCCATGGCTCTGATACCATGTAAGCAAAACTGTATTTCAATGATTTATGGTGAAGAAGAACATTTTATTGATTATTCTCTCTTGAGTTTACAATACGGCTAAGACACATATTTATAATAAGAGAGGCAAAAACCTAGAGTTCCCTAACAGCTGTAATCATCTCACTTCACATAGTTGATCAAGGGTTGAGAATGTGTTAGACAGCTTGACGGGAGATAAGTTTACTTTTGCTTTAGCCGTACTGCTCTTAATTTGTTTGTCCTCATTTACTGTTCCGTTCTTATCCTCTTTTGTAGGTTGCAGAGTTGGAGTCGACCATTGCTCGCTGATTTGTTTGGGTTTGGTGTTATTGGGCTTCAGTCGTTGATGGCCCACTTCGGTGTTAGCTCCTTTCAGCCAAATCGAAGAAGACTCTGTCTCTTTCGGAGTGTTCCTGCTAATAACTTTAAGAACAACATCAAACCACTCAACCTTTCCCCAAATCTCATTTGTATCGCGTCTTTCAATGGCAATCTCCGCACACCAAATGACATTTTCTTCACAGCCATCCCATGCGTCCCACAAAACCACTATCTTTCGACCATAATCTACCATTTTACAAACCCCACAGTGGCTTATATAACGCAAACGTTCATCACTCTCCTCCAGATATCGTTCTTATAGTCATACCATCTAAACACTCCGTTAAACAAAAAGAACAAGACGTTGTCTATCACGCAGTGACAATAGTTTGGTGCAAATCTATAACAAGATCTTATTGGGTTCCATTTATTTTCGTTGACATTGTAAACCCCGCAGTTATTCGTAATCGTGTGACTCGAAAGATAGAGTTTTCCTTCTAGTCCTAAGCATTTGAACAAATGTCCACTGCGTAAGGCCGCACCAGGGCTCGTCACAGAGCTCCAAGTTTGAGTCTAGATCAAATGCTTCAACCCAGCTCACGGAATTGCGATCTTGGCAACCTCCTGCTACATATATCTTCTCATCAAGTAAGCAAACTGTGGAAGAGGAGCTCCGGTCTACCCGCATGCTTAAACCCTCGTGCCATGTGTGAGCCTTACAATCCAGAATGGAGACTCTAGAAGAAGAGTGCACATCCCCACCAATATTGTATATATTCGAACCAACAGCGACGAGATTCTTTAATGCACACTTTTGTGCAGGAGAAGAACTGAGATCTGGGACCAAAAGGTAGCCACTTTCTGACTTTTTCTTTTTCTTTCTTTTCTGAAACCAAACCACAGAACAAAGTGTTGAGGGAAAAATAGGATTTTGATTTATGTATAAACTTAATGGGCTTGTAAAATTTTGTAGGTTAAAAATAATTAATGAGCTTTTAATGTAATGCTGAAGCTTTAAATTCTTTGAGGTGCCGTTGATGAGTTTTGATAATATTGTTGTAGTTATCTCCTTGGGAAATCACATTGCGAAAGCCTAAAGACCAAGAACTATGCAATGCCCACAGTAATGCCGAGCATTTAGCTTCTTCTGGTGAGAATATACCTTGAAATTTACCCATACCTTGTCATTGACAAGGAATAATTTAGGAAATAAGGAAGCGCATATCCATGAGATTCTACTATTCTAGGTCATCCCGCCAACTTCGCTCTGTGAAATAGAAACAAAAATATATGAGCGTAGAGTTGTAGACAGTCTACTTGACATAAGGAGAACAGATGGAAACATTACTTACCAATACGTATCAATACGTAACGGTTGAGGTTGAAAAAAGAGATACGGATGAGAAATAAGCAGTCAAAAGCAAAACAACCTTCAGAGGAAAAGAATGAGGAGTTATAAAGAATTACGGACCTGTATATAAGGACAAGAAACAATGAGCCTGTAATGGAGCCAACAGCCAATTGTTAATACAATTATACAAAATGGTATGAAGTGATTCGCATCGAAGTTACACCTACTGGTTAAGGTATGACTTGCCTGATTACAACTTACAAGTTAGCCATTCTTGTACATCTTCCGAAGCTCGTTTTCAAATCTCTATTACAGATATTTGCTTTTTCTGAAAAATCAGTTGGTTTCGGCTTTCCATATTCTCCAAAGGATCCAAATGGGCAGACCAAATGACAGCTATTCTTGTTTAGTTTTTCCTCAAAAGAGGTTGTCGTGTCATGGAGAGTAAGTACTTATGGATAAATCGGTAACAGAGAACTTGCTCTAGGTGGAGTGGAAAATATTAGAGATTTTCGTAGCTAACCACGCGTCAGATATTCTCGTGTTCAGCCCATCATCAATAATTGCCGTGAAACATAAGCAAAGAGAATTGAGAAAAAAAGGAAAAAGAAAACAGTCCTCATTTTTATCTTAATTTATCCATGTTGTCACTGACTCATTTATCTTCCACAAACAATGGAATATTCAACGATATATATATTCAAAAAAAAGGAAAGTTCAACGAAAAAATATTTTCTGTCTGAAAGTTCAACAAAAGATAAAGTTATTTCTCACGCTAAACGGCAACCACTCGTATGTATTCGAACCCACTGACCTTCATTATCAAGGAGACGACCCCAAGTCAATCACTAAGTGAAAATGAAGATAATAAAAGAGGACGCACTGGTGTATAACTTTATCTAACATCAACAAAGATCAAAGAGAGAGAGAAAGAGTGAGAATGGGCTTTGCAAAGAAAAACTCTTACGATTTTCATTTTCTTTTCATCATATCCATAATTTTGAGCTGTTCTATTGCAGTTTCTGCAACTATCTCAGAAGCAAACGCTCTTCTCAAATGGAAATCCACTTTCAAGAACCAGACAAGCTCATCCAAGCTGTCTTCCTGGGTCAGCAACACAAACATCAATACAAGCTTCTGCACTAGATGGTATGGCGTTTCTTGCGACCCACGAGGGAGTATCATAAGTTTAAATCTCACTGACTCTGCCATTGAAGGTACTTTCCAAGATTTCCCTTTTTCTTTCCTCCCAAACCTAGCTTACATTGACCTTAGTATGAACCGTTTCTCTGGAACCATCCCTCCCCAATTCGGAAACCTCACTAAACTCATACACTTTGATCTCTCCACAAACCTGTTAACCGGAAAAATCCCACCTGAGCTTGGCAATTTACAAAACCTCGAAAATCTCTATCTTGATACAAACAACCTGACTGGCCAAATCCCATCCACTTTTGGAGAGTTGAAGAAACTTACTATTCTTTACTTGTTTAAAAACCAACTTTCCGGCGAAATCCCTCGTGAGATTGGTGACATGACGAGTCTAGATGCCCTTAACATTCATACCAATAACCTTACTGGTTCAATTCCTTCTTCCTTAGGAAATCTCGAGAGATTAACCACTCTTAGGCTTAAATACAATCAGCTAACTGGTGTCATCCCCTCCGAACTAGGCAATATTGAATCCATGAAAATTTTAAGTTTAAGTAAGAACAAACTGACAGGTACTATTCCTGATTCCTTCGCTAATTTTACCAAGATGCAGTATTTGTCTCTACGTGAGAATCGGCTCTCTGGTCCTATTCCACCAGGAGTTGCAAACTCTTTAGAGCTAACTTCCTTGCAACTTGGCACAAATAACTTTACCGGTTTCTTGCCTGAAACCATTTGCAAAGGTGGCAAGCTTGAGAAGATCTCATTAAAAGATAATAACCTCGAAGGTCCTATCCCGAGAAGCTTGAGAGAATGCACGAGCTTGTTCAGAGCATTCTTTGTAGGGAACAGATTCACTGGAGATATCTCTGAAGCTTTCGGGGTTTACCCAAATCTCAGTTTCATTGATCTCAGCCACAATATGTTCCATGGCGAGCTTTCAGGCAACTGGGAGAAGAGTCAAAAGCTAGGTGCTTTGATCATGTCAAACAACAACATCACCGGTCCTATCCCACCAGAGATCTGGAACATGACACAACTTGATAAGCTGGATCTATCTACCAACAATCTCAGAGGCGAGCTTTCAAATGCAGTCGGAAATCTCAAGCGTTTGTCAAATCTAAACCTTAACGGGAATCAGTTATCTGGAAGAATTCCTGAAGGAATAAGGCTCTTAACCAATCTTGAGTCGCTTGACTTGTCCTCAAACAGATTCAGCTCCAAGATCCCAGAAACCATTAACTCCTTCTCAAAGCTACATTACATGAACCTGAGCAGAAACAAGTTGGAAGAATGCATTCCCATTGGAATAACAAAGCTGACTCAGTTATGTATTCTTGATCTCAGCCACAACAACCTCAATGGAGAAATCCCATCACTCGGCTCCTTGCAAAGCCTTGACAAACTCCACCTCTCAGACAACAATCTCTCTGGTCAAATTCTGACAAGTTTCAAGGACGTGAAATCTCTGAGTTACATCGATATATCAAAAAATAACCTCGAGGGTCCACTTCCTGATATCCCAGCGTTTCGAAACGCAACCGCAGATGCTTTGAAAGGAAACAAAGGCCTATGCAGTGACACAACTAAACAAAGGTTGCAGCCATGCCCAACTACTTCTGGTGGGATCAAGAAGAACAACGACAACAATAACCTTGTCGTGTGGATATTAGTACCAATCATAGGAGCACTTGTGATTCTCTCTGTATGCGCAGGGACATTTACTTACTACCTCAAGAAACAAAAACAACAAACTGGAAACAACTCGGACTCTGAAACTGGAGAGCGATTGTCAATCTTCAGCTATGATGGCGAAGTCAAATACAATGAGATCATCAACGCAACCAATGAGTTCGATCCAAGATACCTAATTGGAACTGGAGGATACGGAAAAGTCTACAAAGCAAATCTCTCATTAGGCACAATCGTGGCGGTGAAAAAGTTGAACGAAACTACAGAGGAAGATATATCAAACCCGACGGTGAAACAAGAGTTCTTAAACGAAGTTAGTGCGTTGACGGAGATTCGTCACCGGAACATCGTGAAGCTATTTGGGTTCTGCTCATCTCGCAAACACACTTTCCTCCTATACGAGTACATGGAGAAAGGGAGTCTAAGGAAAGTGTTAGCCAGCGACAGAGAAGCTAAACAGCTTGATTGGGTTAAAAGAATCGAAATCTTGAAAGGTGTGGCTTACGGGTTGTCTTACATGCATCATGACAGATCAACACCGATCGTTCACCGTGATATTAGCAGCGGAAACATTCTTCTTGGTAACGATTACGAAGCTAAGATCTCCGACTTTGGTACTGCGAAGATTCTCAAGAAGGATTCATCTAATTGGTCAGCCGTTGCTGGCACCTATGGTTACATCGCTCCAGAATTAGCTTATACGATGAAAGTGACGGAGAAATGTGATGTGTATAGCTTTGGGGCTTTGATGCTTGAAGTGATAAAGGGGAAACATCCTGGAGATTTGGTTTCGAGTTTATCTTCTCCGGGGACAACTCTATCACTGGAAAGTATTTTTGATGAACGTTTAAATGAACCACATGCAGAGATTAGAGAGAAGCTCTTGAAGATGGTGAAAGTGGCGGAGCTGTGCTTACAAGCTAATCCACAACTTCGGCCAACAATGATGTCAATCTCATTTTGATAGAAATACTCATTCATCTTTTTACATGTGTAGTTCAAAAATATTTCAAATAAAGCCCAAAAATATTTGGTTCGACACATTTTTAAATATGAGATGTAATAAAAAGTAAAAAAAAAAAGAAAAAGAAAATCGAAACCAAACTGGATGACCTAAAAACCAAATTGGAAATTAACCAAATATTTTTGGCTTGAGAAAAGATGATAGATTGCTGTCAAATTATGAAGGGAAGTTGGCTTAAGTACCGTGGAATTTAGGAGAAAAGATTAGAACCTTATAAAACTTTTGAAAATTATTGAATTGTTTTTAATGTATTTTAATACCCAGCGTGCCCTTGTGTTACGTTGTAACAAAAAACGTAATTATAAGAGAGTCATAGCCACATAAGCAAAAAACATGCGCCACGTAGGAAATCGCTGACGTGTATTAATTAAC